>JAQZBX010036455.1:0-24198 GCA_029593785.1 Cabassous unicinctus
GTCGTCCCTCCCACCCGAGGTCATGGAAGACCCCCCATCTCAGGAGCCACAGCTTTGCCCTGACTAGGGAGGGGGCAGGGAAAGGCTTTTGGGGTCGAGAGAAGAGATTGCAGTTGGAGTTGATTGTGCTGGCAGGTCAGAATGCCTGTGTGGGGAGGAGAGAGGACCTTTCAGCCTAGATCCCAGGGAGGGGAGGACCTGAGGACTCCTCAGGGAGGAACATCACCTCCTTGGGCCCACAGCACCCTTCGGAATAGCCAGAGCTTTGGGAAGAGGGGTGGGCCAGCCTGGGGAGGGGCTGAGGCAGAGCTGGGGGCACCTGGGTTGGCAGGAATTGATGGGAGCTACGCCCTTGGAGCTGACCCCATCCATTCACCCTACCGGGCCCTGAGCCAGGACCCTGGCCCTTGCAAAGCAATGTGGCTTTTAGGCATTTGGCTAGTTTTCTGTGCAGGTGTGGAGAGGCAGGGAGAGAAGAGGGTGAGTGAGAACGTAGAGCACTGTGTTCCACTGGGAGAGTGACCTGAGAGCTCAGCTGGGTTCACACCACCTGGGTGTGAGTCCTGCTTCACCAGTAGCCGGGTATGTGATCTTGGGAAAGCTGCTTAGCTGCTCTGGCCTCGGACTCTGCATCTGCATGGCAGGAATAGTGAGAAGCCACCATGCCTGCTGAGCACTTTTCTCCTAGTAGCCTGGATCACAGCCACTGCTCCCTAAATGAGAGCCATGTGGATGCTGATCTCTGCTGTTATTCTCACCATCTTCTGGGGGTGATTCTGAGCTGTGGCCATGGGCAGGGGTGCTGTGGATCCCTGGGCAGGGGGCAGGTGCTGAGTGGCCTGAGCAGTGCTCAGGGAGCACCACAGAGGCACCGTGACTGAGGCCGGGGGAGCTGGGAGTCCAGCTGGCCCTGAGAAGAACCCACCAGTGCTGTGGAGTAGGGAGCTAAGCTGGTCAAGGGCGGTCAAACCCACCAGTGCTGTGGAGTAGGGAGCTAAGCTGGTCAAGGGCGGTCATGGCTGGGGAGAGGGTGGGCACAGGCAAGGAGACGGGCCCAGGGTCTGGTCCCAGGGCCAGCTTCCAGGGGTCAGAGGTGAGGGTGCACTCATTGGGCCTTGAGAGAGGCATTTATTTATTTCTATTTTTTTTAAAGATTTATTTATTTATTTATTTATCCCCCCCTTGCTGCTTGTGTTTTACTGTGTCCATTCGCTGTGTGTTTTTTCCGTGTCTGCTTATCTCCTCCTTGCTGTGAGGTCCCGCTGCATCAGCCCACCGCACTGCACGGGCCGGCCTGCCCTCACAAGGAGGCCCCGGGAAGCGAACCCGGGGCCTCACACATGGTAAACGGGAGCTCTATCGATTGAGCCGCTTCCGAGAGGCATTTAAATCACAGTGGCTGAGGACTGGAAGAAGGGGTATGTGTGTGTGTGCGTGTGCTTACATGTGCATGGGAACATACCACTGCTCCCTCCTCCCACATGCCCACTCACACCTCCCCTGGACTGCGATGCCTGCCCTGTGCCTTGTCCATGTGGCAAACCCTGCCCATGCAGCCTTTAAAGCTCAGCTCATCAAGCCTTTTAGCCCCCTACCCCTACCCCCACTGCACTGTGGCTGCTGTCCACTCATCTTTGGGGACATTTTCTTCTTCCCGAGAATTTCCAGGGGTAGATTGGTGTCTCATCCTCACACCCACCTCTGTGCCAGGCCTATAGAAGTTCCACCCCCAAATACTCATTGAGCAAGTAAATTCACTTATTCATGTCAACAAACATTTACCAAGCATCTACTGCATGCACTTTTAGGCACTGGGCATTTAGCACTGAATGAAGAGACACACATCCCTGCCTCTATGGGAGAGAGGCAAAGAATGAAGAAATAATTGTGTCAAATAAGGTGGCAGGTGTTATGGGAAAACTATAAGGAAGGGGGCAGAGAGTGTGAAGGTTGCAGTTCTAATTAGCGTGGTCAGGAAGACACACTGAGAGGGTGACACTTGGTGCAAGGCTTGTAGGAGCTGAGGGCGTGGGCCCTGCAGACAGCTGGGACAAGTGGCCCAGGGGAGGACCAGCAAGTGCCAATGTCCTGGGGCAGGACCTGCCTGGAGGCCTCACTCTGGAACAGGGACGAAGGGCCCAGGGAGGGCAGGGGAGCCGGGATCAGAAGGGCTGTGGGGTGTGGGAAGACTGGGGAGCCCCTTGTAGGTCACCGGAAGGCTTAGGCGGGCTCTAGGAGCAGGGGAGAGACAAGAGCAGGCGTGGATTTTAACTGAGCCCTCGGGCTCCTGTGCAGAGCGCAGAGCACAAACACGGGGGCCAGGGTGAAAGCCAGGGGACAGTAGGGGAAGGGAGGAGGGCTGCCCGACCGTGAAAATTTGTTTGGAAGGTAGAGCCAGTGAAGGAATATTCCAGAGAGGGCCCTGGATGCGGTCCCCCTTGCCTCCTCCCACCCCCAACATCAAGGCAGATCAAGGCTGGCCCAGCACCGCCTCCCCAGGGCCAGAGCCAGTGACGTCCTCATTTGCATCAACAGGAGAGCAGGGTCCCAGCGTGCCCCCTCCGTGCCACCCCAGCCCCAGCAGCGTTTGATCTGGTTTGATGTCTCCTTTAGCCTTCTTCCCAGGCAGAAAGGCTTTTATCCTCGGGAAGGCAGCTCTGGCCCAGCTCTCTTCCCAGTTCTGACACAGTGTGGGGTGAGTGACAGTCACTCCTCTGCTGCAAAGCTCCGTGCTGACAGCCCTCCTGAGGCCTGGCCCAGGACCCCACGTCCCAGGTGAAGGGACCAGCTCTCAGGAGAGTGGCCAGCCCAGGTGGCAGCAGAGGGATCTAAATCCAGTCCCTGGGTGTGCCTGGTGTGGACAGCGATGCTCTGAGCCAGGCCCTGTGCTAAAATCTGCACAAACCTTAACTCATTTAATCTTCCCAGAGGCCCTATGAGGTAGGTGCTGTTATTGTTCCCCTTTTGTAGATGAGGAAACTAAGGCCCAGCGTAGGTATGTGAGCTGTCCAAAGTCACACAGGCAGTGAGTGGTAGAAGCAAGATTTGACAACCAGCCTCAGTTGCTATCTGGAGGAGGCCCCTCCCCACTGAAGGTCCCCCTTATCTGCACAGAAAGTTAGGGAGCAGGAACGCTACCTCTGCCCTTGGACTCACTGCCTGTGGGCTCTTGGTCAGGGAGGGCAGATGGCCCTGAGATCCAGGAGGTGCCATGGGGAGTCCCCTGGCCCCAGAGTAAACAATCAGCCCAAGAGACCCCTGAAGGCACTGCATGGGACAGCGCCCAGGGCCCCTGGCTCTGCCTGGCTGGCTGGCCCCTCTCCAGAGTGGGCAGATGTGGGGCTCCTGGGTCTCTGGACTCTTGCCCTGTCCTGCCCACCCACAGGGCCAAAGTTTCTGGAGCAGAAGAGAAGCCTTCGGCCTGTCATTGTGAAGGCCTGGCATTTTCTCCCCACTCCCCAAAGCTGCCCTTGAGCCTCTGGGCTCCCAAGTGTCCCCTGCTGGCCTGGCCCTGCACCCCCATCCAGCCCTGCCCCCAGGTCTCCCAACAGCCCCTCTACCTACCCACCAGCCAAAGACCTCAGAGCTATTTATTCTCCACCCCAGTCCCTGGCCCCAGGGTTCTCCCCAGCTGCCCCCTCCCAAGCCCTCCCTTAGTAGCTGGAGGGAAGAGAATAGTAAAAATCTATTGCTGCAATAAAAGGCATTAGCCATCTGAACACTCATCTACAGTGCCACAGCAGCAGTCTATCCTTAAGCAGGAAATATTGTTTAATGCCAATGGGAATAAGCAAATCAAATTTTGAAAATTAAACCCGAATTTGAACTTCAGAGCCAGGGTGCTGGCATTTGGCAAACCAACTCAGGAGCCCACTCACCCTGCACAGTTAAATCAGGTTCCTGAGGCACAGCCCTGAAAGCTCCCTCTTCCGGGCCTGTCCTGTAGCTGAGGTCCCACCACGTGAGTTGCTTCGCTGCTTTCTAGGCTCTCCCTCCAGCCTGGGCCCCCTTCTGCCCTGCCACCCTGAGTGAACAAGCTCAGGAGTCTTTATGTCCCTCAGAAGAGGGGTCCAAGGATGCGTGAGGTGCTGGCTCTGGTACTGGAGTGCACAGCCTTTTCCTAAGCACCTGTGATTTCCTGGCAAAACAAAGCTCAGAGTAGATTGGAATTATAGGAAAATAAAACAGAGTCCCAAAGCCAGAAGAATGGGAGGCAAGTGCTGGGAGCCTAGGGAGCAGGCAGGGGCAGCAGGAAAAGCAAAAATCAAACTGCCAGTACTCCTTCCTGCATCACAGTGCCGGGCAGGGGTGGCTTGGGGGCTAGTTGAAAAGGCAACCAAAGGGGTCCCTCCCTCCTCTCAGCCTTTGCTCAAATTCCGTTGTGGGCCTGGAGCCCTCTGCTTCTGTTTCCTGGACACCACACCTGCAGCCCACCTCCTCCTGGAAGCCTTCAGGCTGTGGCCTCTTCCCACTCCCCACACTGATCCCTTCAGCCTGCAATCCAGGCAATCCAACTGGTGTGGAGACCAGGCCTGTCTGTCCTCTCTAACCAGGGGCATCAGGCACAGGCCCTGGGACCCAAGGACCAAAGGACTTTGGATTCTCCAGGGAGAATCTCAGACCCTCTGTTCAGCCAAGACCCAGGCACACAGTAAGTGCTCAATAAATGCTGAAGTTGTCATCAGAAGGTTGACCCAGGAAGGATGCCAGGTGCCTGACAGCCCCTTCTGTGGTGGCAATAAACACTGTGGCCTGACACAGACCCTGGTACTTTTCCCATCACTCTCTTATGGGCTTCCCCCACTCCGGCTCCTGGGAGGAAGACCATAGACCATGCCCACTCCCCAGTGGTAGTGGGACACTGCAACACAGAGAGCAGAGCTGCCCCCTCTGGGTCTGGCAGTGCTGGGACTAGAACCTGCCTCTGCCATCCAGCTCTGCTGCTCCTGCTCCCCAGAACCCCACATGTTCCCACAGACACGGGCCCACACTTTTTTTTTTGAAGTATGGGGGGCCGGGGATTGAACCTGGTACCTCGTATGTGGGAAGCTGGCACTTGACCACAGAGCAACATCAGCTTCCCTGAGTTGGTTTTCTCATTTTGTTTTTGCTTGTTGTTCATTTTTGTTTTGTTTTTTTCAGGAGGCACTGGGAACTGAACCCGGGACCTCCCATGTGGGAGGCGGGAGCTCAACTGCTTGAGCCACATCCACTCCCCCCTCACATTTTAAAAGAGGCAGCAGTGAGGGGCTGTGGGATTGAGGAGTCAAGAGACCAGAAGAAATTGGGTTTAGTCCAGGCCCCAGCTGTGAGTCCTGGAGCTCCCTCTCAGCCTTGGTTTCCACAACTGAAAAGCAGCCTTGGCATTCTCCAGGGTCCTGCCAGCTCTGCCACTGTGTGGCCTTGTTCACTGGGGGAGGGCACACCAGTTCTGGGGCTACCAGGTGGCAGCCCTACTGGCCCTTGTCTAGTTCGGGGAGTTGTTTATTGTTGATGGCCAGTCTCCTCATCTACACGTCAGCTGCAGGGAGCAGGTTCACCTCTCTGCTCACTGCCGTCGAAGCAGTGCTGGAACAGTGTCCGGCACAGAGCAGGGGCTCAGAGCAGCTGACTGGCTGTGCAAGCTCGCTCCCCTCGCTCCACCCCTTGACCGGGAGGAGCCCGGGTGAAGACCTGAGAGCCGGGGAGTTTCCAGGTACTTGTGCACATGACCCAGCAGGACTCCGGCAGAGCCTGTGCTGCCTGACAGCCAAATGCTTTCCTAGGCTGGGCACTGAGCTTGACCCTGGGAACCTGAGCAGGACTCTGCTGAGGGGAGCAGACTGGGCTACAAACCCACCAGTCTCCAGGTGCTCACCATACCTCAAGGGGCTCAGCAACCTTCCCTTCAGGGGCCTCTCCTTATCTCACCTCCCTCGGGGTGGCCCACCTGGAGGTCCCAGCAGCACCCACCTGAACATCTCTTCAGGGGAGCAGCGACACCCCCCTCTGACTATAGAAGGCGATGGGCACAGAGCTGAGGTCTCCCAGGGATCCCAGGCTCAGGCAGGTGGGCTGTGGTCAAGGACTGCTGGAGTTAAGAAGACTAGTGAGGGAAACTGAGTCATTCTCTGAGATTCTGGCTAGGTTGACATCAGGTACAAGAAACCAACCAAATGATCCCATTGGTCATCTGACACAGCTTGGGGACAGTGCTTCAGGGAAGCAGCCAGCGGGAGGAGGGCAAGGGTGATAGGGACAGGGTGAGGATGTCCCTCTCAGCTTATCAGGCACAGCCTCAGAGTCCAGGAAACCTGTTACTTCAAGTGCCCCTCCACCAAGTTGTATGTCCTCTGACCTTTCCCCCTCTGTGATCTCTACCCCTTCACTCTAGGGGACTGGCACCCCATCTCCTCTTCCTCCTGGGTAGAGAAACCTAAGGAATGGTGATAATCGCCATTACTACAGCTTGCCGGGGACTGTCCCTGCAGCATCCCTTGGAATCCTAGCAACTGCCACCTGAGGAAGGCTCATTTGATAGGCCTAGAAACAGGTGTGGGAGACGGGGGGCTGGGGAGGAGTTAGGGGGCCTGGCAGGAGGAGGAGGCCCACTCTTCCAGCCCAGGGTCTGAAAGAATCACTCCACAGGAAAAACCCAACTGGAAGTGAAGAATGCAACCTGAGCACATTTGAGGATCCTGGAAAAAAAATTTTTTTTTGAGTTGGGTGGGGTCAATATGAGGATACCTCCTGGAGGAAGTGAGTCTAGAGCCAGATTTCTTGGGTTTATTACAGGCTTCCTGGTTGTAGGTCTCTGGGTAAATCAGGATGGGCTGGAAGAGGTGGAGCCTACATGTTTAGAGAGTCCCTGAGCACGAGGGGTTCAGGCCTAGACTGAGAATGTGCAGTAAAGGAAGATTTCAGCGGAGGGGGAGAAGGAATTAGGGGGCGGGAATCTGGCAATAGGGAAGTGGCTGGATAGAAAGGCACATGTGGATGAATTTTAATGCAATCAGGAAGCTGTCATAATGATAATAAAGGAATATATTCAGACATCAGGAGAGGAGAAGGCGCAAAGCTGTGGCCCAGCCTTTAATCAGGCACAAGCAGAGGAGGGTGCCTTCTCTTTCCTGCCTCTTTCTTTTCAACAGAGGAAATGGGACTTTAAAGCAGGAGGGCCCAGGATAAACAGGGGGCAGACTTTCACTCCTTTGTCTTTCTGTAAATCCCAGTTATTTGGGACCTGACTCGAAAGGGCCCCTCTCAACTGACAGACACTGGGAACTAAACTGTGAGGGAAAGATGCACTGGGCTGGGACTGGAGCAGAGCTCCAATCTCTCCATCCAGGGCTTTCAAAGCCCCCCTTTCACTTCATGTAAGATGCTGCTGCTGCTTCCAGGCGTCAAACACAAGGGCTTCCCCCACTCTCTCTCTCCTATCTTGGTCCTCTCTTTCTGCCCATCTCCTTTCTCTCTGCTCTTTGTCTCTCTGTTTCTAACCCCTTTTCCTCTGTCTCTTCTCCCCTTTTCCCTCCCCCTCTCTGCCCCAATTCTATTTCCTCAGGTGCCTCCTCAGCTTCACACCTATTTCTCTGTGTCTTCCTCTGGTTTCCCAGCCCCTGCTCCCCCCACCCCAGAGCTTGGGGATGTTGGGCCAGACAGGCCACTTCTGAGGCCCTGGAGATGGGATGTGCCCACAAGCTGGGCAGAGCAGCCAGGCGGGGGCCCGTGGTGGGGCTGGGCTCAGTCGGGCAGCCCAGAGCTTTGGCTGAAACCCACCAAAGGCAGAGGGCCAAGCTGGCATCCCAACCCAAAGCTGGTGACAGGAATTGGCAACGATATCATGCAGGGCATGGAAGGAACCAGACCCAGGGCCACTTCATCATTGTGCACATGCCCAATGCTGGGTGTGTCTGGGCCGAGGGGTGCCAGCAGGGCAGTGTCCAGACCTTTCTGAAAGGGAGGACTCTGGGTTGACTTGCGAGAGAGTGCAGGGCCTGGAGTCCACCTCAGCTTTGCTCCAGAACCCATGGCAGCCCCTGCCAACCCTCCTGGCAGTGTGGGTATGGGCAATGCTCTGGAGGGGGAAGAGGTGCCAGCCACCCTGAACACAGAGGGACCTGGGAGCCTGGTGTGTCCTTGCACTCAGAGGAAGCCATGAGCACATGGCCACAAGTAGTCTTTTGGGTCTGCATTTCTACAGCCGTGGCTGTGTGTGCCTGCGTGTGCCAGTCATTCAATAGTTAACAAACATCTAGGGAGTGCCCGCCAAGTGCTGCCACCACTGAGACCCTGATTCAGTTACTGCAACTGCCTAACAGTTCATCCCAAAACTTAGTAGCATGAAACAACCATCCATTATGCTCCTGAATTCTGTGGGGCAGGAATTCAGGCAGGACACTGCCTGGCAGGCTTGCCTCTTCCAGGATATCTGGGCCTCCACTGGAGGGCTCAAAGCCTGAGAGCTGGAGTCACCTGAGGACTCCTTCCCTCACATGTCTGGCTGGCTGTCAGCTGGGGTCCCTTCCAGTCAGTCTTTTTGCTTCCTCACAGCATGGTGGCTGGCTTCCCCAAAGCAAGCATCCCCAGAAGCCGGAGGTGGAAGCTGCATGCCTTTTATGACTTAACCTCTGAAGTCACCTAGCCTCACTTTGGCTGTTCTGTTTTGATTAGAGCCATCACAAGCCCCACCCAGATTCAAGGAGAGGGAAGAGAGACCCCATCTCCCAGTGGGGAGGGGGGGCGCTGGAAGTCACATGCAGTAAGAGCATGTGGGATGGGACTTCTTTTTGTAGCCTTTTAGTAAATTACAAGGTGACACAAGGCCCAGTGTGCCCCCTGTCACCCTGAGCATACGGCAGAGTGGGTTCAACCAGCCACTTGCCTCTTAGCACAGAGTGTGGCCCCAGGGTTGTGGAGACTGCTGAGGGTGCCCAGCCTTCAGGAAGAGTCTCCCCCAAAGTGCCCACCACTGAATGGGGGGGAGGGCAGACCAAGGAGGGGGCACCCAAATCGAGGGAAACACAGGTGAGGCAGAAAGGAGGTATGCCCCTGGGCACGACCTTCATTCATTCTTCATTCATTCCACAATGCTGTACTCAGGGTCTCTTATGTGCCAGACACTGTTTTTCCAGCAGACAGGCCTGGTCCCTTCCCCTACAGAGCAGATGGGAGGGGTGGGGGCTAGACAGAGACTAACTACTCAGGTAGAGCAGTAAATAATTGTCCTGTGAAATATGGGCAGTGGAGGCAGGGCCTTGCTGAGGAGGCAGATTTAAGCTGGGACTAGAGGAAGAGGAGTCGGCCTTGTGAATTGGGGAGGGATGGGGACGGACAAAGGCACTCCAGGCAGCCGGTACAGCATATGCAAAGGCCCTGAGGGAGGAGACTAGCCGGTCATAGCTGAAGGTGGCAGGTGGCTGATGATGCTAGTATGTTTAAGGAGAGGGAGGAAAGGAACGCGGGACAGCTCTGGGGGCAGGAGGAGGCCGCGGGCTGCTCGCCAGCTCCCACTGCACCCCATCCTTCCTCCCTCACCTCCAGCTCCTCCCTTTCTCTGTTGCCCCTTCTCCTCCGGCTTAGACACCCCCTCTCCTCATCGTCCCTTCCTTTCCAGCTCAACGCCCCTCGCCCCGCCTCCCGCCCCTTCCCCTGCCCGGGGCCTGGGTAAGCATCTCCTAATTTTGTTCCAGAAGATAGAAAACTCTTCGTGGGCATGCTCAATAAGCAACAGTCCGAGGACGATGTGCGCCGCCTCTTTGAAGCCTTCGGGAATATCGAGGAGTGCACCATCCTGCGCGGGCCGGACGGCAACAGCAAAGGTGCGTGGAGGCGGGGGCGAGGGCGGGGGGCGAGGGCGGGGGGCGGGGCGAAGCCTCCTGCCGCCCCCTCGGCTGACTGCCGCCAGCCCGCCCCGACGGGCGAGCCTGGAAAGGCTGCCTAGAAGAGGCGAGGCGGCCGGGGCTGGGAGAGGAAAGGCCGCGCTTCGCCCTGGGCAGAGATGGAGTCCCTCCAGACCCGGACGGGGGCCAGGAGACTTAGGGGCGTTTTTAAGTCTCCGGGCCGGCCCAGATCTGTCTCCGTCGCTGTGTGGCTTGTTCTGTCTCTGCGATTCTCGGTCTCTCTGTCTCTGTCTCTGTGGCTCTTCCATTCTGCTTTCATCTGGACGCTCCCTTCCCCCTCAGCCCCACTTCTCGGTCGCGCCCGCTCTCCAGGCCTTGCCCTGGGCCCTCGGGCCGTGGCTCAGCCTCTCCCGTCCCCCCAGGGTGCGCCTTTGTGAAGTACTCCTCCCACGCCGAGGCGCAGGCCGCCATCAACGCCCTGCACGGCAGCCAGACCATGCCGGTGAGTGCGGCCGACCCTCGCCCGGGCCGGCGGCGGCGCCCAGACGCCCCAGCACCCGCAGGGGCCCTCCCGCACGGTCAAACCCGTTACCCCCATTTCTCAGGCAAGAACACTGAAGCCCGGAGATTTTAAGGAACTGGCCCCAGGGCCTGGAGAGAAAACGTCCGCGGTCGGGTTAAGACCCCAGATCCTTGGGCGAGCGCCCATGCTTGTTGCCCGGGTAGTGTCCCGCGGAGAGGGACGGGTGGGCCCGGGGCGGAGGCACCGGACAGCTCGAGGAAGAGGAGCTGGGGTTGCGAGGTCTCACGCGCCGTCCCTGCCGCAGGGAGCCTCGTCCAGTCTGGTGGTCAAGTTCGCCGACACCGACAAGGAGCGCACGATGCGGCGAATGCAGCAGATGGCTGGCCAGATGGGCATGTTCAACCCCATGGCCATCCCGTTCGGGGCCTACGGCGCCTACGCACAGGCAGTAAGTGGGGGCGCAGCAGGGCGGCTGGGTGGGCGGGGGCGGCGATCCTCCAGCCCACACCCCGCGGAGTCCCTGAGAACAGGGAGACGTGGCTGAGTGAGGGGCACAAAAAAAGTGCTGCTTCTGCCCCCAGGAGTGAGGCAGAACCGTGAGTGAGCCCAGGGAATGGAGGACAGAGGGGGTTAAGGGGAGGCCCATCCAGACGGGAGTGGGTGACTGTTCTGGTCCTTAAGAAGGGGAGGAGCTGGAGGGAAGTCCTCTGGCCAGAGCAGCGCGCATGGCTGGGCTCCCACCCCATGTGCCAAATCAAAGCCGAAGGCAAATCACAGCTGAGCTCTGGACAGGCTGGTTGGGGCCCGGCTTTGTGTCAGGTTGCCACCCTTCCTCCCTGCCCCGTCTGGTCATGGAAGGGGGTCTCCAGGCCTTCTGGTCACTCCTGGCTGTGGCCCAGCAAGGCCTATCACACCCACACTGCCGGGCAGTCTCCCCAGCCGGGCACCGGCCCCTGGCTCACCGCCTTCCTCTCCAGTGGGCTGCTCTGCCAGCCTCTGCCCTGGCTGCTTCCCACCTTGAAACCACAGGTTCCACACCAGAGGCTGGGTCTGAAAAGAGGAGCTCACCTCCCTCCACAGCAGCATCCAGCCTTGACCAGTTTAACAGTTTCCTCAGTCCCCACTCACCTTTGTGAGAACATTGGTGTTGACTGGAGTTCTAGTCTGTGATTCTCCTGTCACTTCCGTCCAACAGAACAAGTCAGAACCGTTTTGGACAGAAATCCAATCTAAGTTAATAATTTAGAGGCACATCCAGCATGTCTCTTGTGCTTTGGGCATCACATTCCCACAAATGGCAGGCCTTACACATCAAGCCTGACCAGCACCCGTGGAGGGGCCAGCCCCCTTGCTTGCCTTCTGCAGTAGAGCCTCAAAGACCCTGTCATTACTTCTGAATACAGTCATCTCTACAGGGAGGGTATCTCTAGAAGCCATTGAGGACCAAGGGGCAGGAATGGGGGAGGCATCCCCTCTGGCTCTCGGGGCTGGGGACAGGGAGCCACAAGGGCTCCCTGGCTCCGGGGCCTGGGAGGCTGCTCTCCGGACCCATCCCCCTGGTGGGGAGGGTGACCCCCCCTGGAAGCACGTGATATTTTTTGCACTCCCTCTGCCCCAGCTGATGCAGCAGCAAGCAGCCCTCATGGCCTCAGTCGCACAGGGCGGCTACCTGAATCCTATGGCTGCCTTCGCCGCCGCCCAGATGCAGCAGATGGCAGCCCTCAACATGAATGGCCTAGCGGCTGCACCCATGACCCCAACCTCAGGTGAGTCGGCAAATACCAGCACAGGGCCTGGCAGGAGAGCAGCTTGGCCCAGGCTGGACCTTTTGTTTGGCCAGTTCTGACTGCCACTGGGACCATGCTCTGGCAGCAGCACATGGTGTCCGGGCCTAAGCAGGCCTCACCCCCTGGCAGTTTATCTTAAAAAATGTTCTAATCCCTGGGGACCAGAGAAGAGATGGGATGTGGGCCCCATGCAGTCCATGATACGATTTCAGGGTAGTAAGAATTTAATTCAGTTTGTTTAGCCATGCCAGGGAAAAAATCATCTCTATCTCTGCTAACAATAGATATCTGGAAAGAAATTGAAATGAAAGCATCAGCCTTTGAAGTCTGAGGGGAGAAGAGCCCTGCCCATTCTGTGGCCTTGTTAAGTCCCTTGGCCCAAGCACAGAAGGAGCCCTTTCTTTTCATTTCCCTTTAGCCTGACCTGGACCCACTGACTTTTTCCAAGATAACCATAGAAAAAGCTAGAGAGAAGAACCACAAGAGTTATGAAAGGACAAGGGGTCACAAAACATGTTTCTGATTAGATCTTTGCAATTGTCCAGTTTAGTCATTCTCAACCAGGGGCAAATTTTGTGCCCTCCCCCAAAGGACATATGGAAATGTCTAGAGACATTTTTGGGTGTCACAGCTGGGGAAGTGTTGCTACTGTAATCTACTGGGTAGAGGCCAGGGATGCTACTAAACATCTTACAATGCCCAGGACAGTCCCCTACCATCAAGAATCATCCGATCCCAAATATCAATGGTTTCAAAGTAGAGAAACCCTTGTCTAATCTCAAGGACTGGCCCAGTACCCCAGACCAACCCTCCTTGGCTTTCTGTGCCCAGGCCACAGCTGCAGCCTTCCTGACATGCAGGAGCTGGCCACTGGGTCCTTGTTCCCTCCCCAGCTAAAAGCCACAAAAGACTGTCAAATCGAAGCCCAACTTGGGCACTTGGGCACTCCTAATACATCTGATTCCCAACCTCAAGGACACTCATGAACCCAGCAGTGGGTTGATCACGGGCCTTCATCCAGAGGGACCCTGCTTCCTTTTTCCAGTCTCTGGGGACTCAGTGCAATCACCAAGCCATCTGCACCTTGCATAGGGAGGGCACAGGATATTGTCATGTGACCCCAACTTTACCCTCATCATCATAATCACTGCCATTGCTTCAAATGGAGGAGGCCAAGGCTTCTACTTTGTGTATGAGATAGGGCTGAGTATGGATTCTGCAATGACCTCTCTCCCTCAGCACAAGGGAACACTGGAATTAAGATCCCCTCTACTTGTGCAGCAAAACTTACTGGGGAGGCAGATCAGCTCCTCAGTGATCTAGACAAGAAAGCAGAGCCAGAAACTTAGAAACCCCTTGGTGCTAGACAAGAACAAGCCCATCCTGACTTAACTGGGGTGCACAAGAGCCACTGACTGGAACAAGGCTGAAGGAGGACCATGTGTGGTCAAAGTCAATGGCATTGAGAATAGTCTGTGTGTTTTAGGTCCAAGGATGAGCAAGTAGTCTGGGGTAGGTGGGACTTGGACTCTGCTTAAAGATAGATATAGTTAGATACAGTTAGGATGGGTGAAGTCACCACAGGCATGGAGATAATCTGAGGTAAGATTGAGCTGGTGTGTGAGGTCCAAGTCTATCCCTGCCCCATTGAGGCCAGGGTGTTGGAGCTGGCAGTGTGGTGCTCTTCTTCACCTTTGTTCTGCTTGTCTCCCCTTCTCCTTCACCTCTCTCCATCCCCTGGAACCAGGTGGAAGCACCCCTCCAGGCATCACTGCACCAGCTGTGCCTAGCATCCCATCCCCTATTGGGGTGAATGGCTTCACCGGCCTCCCCCCACAGGCCAATGGGCAGCCTGCTGCAGAAGCTGTATTTGCCAATGGCATCCACCCCTACCCAGGTAAGCATATCCAGCAGCCATTTCTTCTCCATGCAGCACACTCCTCATCCATTCCATCTCTGCCCTTGCTGTTATAACAAGGGGACTCCTGCCCACTGTTTGTTCCTTGGTGGGACCCCAAATTTGATCAGGGAGAGCCAGACTTCTGTTGTCCAACCCCCTCCCTCAGGAGCTCACCAAAATCCCACCCTTGTGGAAGTGTCAGTCTGATTAGTGATAAAGAACCCCATTCCTGGGGTTCCCTTGGGGGAGAGGAAACTGGGTGCCATTATCAGCCAGGTGTAGAGACTAGTAACTGCAAGTTAATTGAGTGTGAATTTGACCCATAAGATGTGAGGGCATAGAAGTGAAGACAAATCAGACTTAGTGTTAAGTAGGAAAAGACTCTCTAGGGAAGGCAGTGGAGGTGTATGACTTGGCTGTCTGGCTTGAACGTACCATCCTGGTCCCTTGGTGTACACAGAACTCTGGTCAGCACCTCAGACAGCAGGTCAGAACCTTGGACAGCTCCCGGATTTGCCAGTTTCCTTGGAAAGGTCAGTGAAGTCTGGCACCTGGGAAGATCCAGGAGGCCTGTTCCTGATTAACTTTTTTCCTCTCAGACTCAGCAGTTCACATGTGGTGAGAGTGTCTAGTTGACTTGAAGCAGCTCATCTGTCTGGTCTGGAGGATGGACTGGCATTAGGGCAGGATGCTGGGTCCAAAGTCATGGAGTAGACTAGCAAGGGGTAGTGTATTTGAGATATGACAGTGCAGTTCTCCTGGAGAGCACAGGATGATACAGAGTTGTGGAATGAATGAAGTATTAATAAGTGCCCAGTCTGTTCTGGATGGAAGAGGGCAGGGCATGGGTCTCTCTTCCAGCAGATCAAAGTCCAGTCAGGGACACAATATTCATTAAAGAATAATGAAACAATAAGGCAGAACAGCGTTTAATGAAGAGTGAATATTCTCATTCTTGAGGTGCCAAAGGATTCAGATGAAGGGAGAGTTCTCTTGTAGTCTGAAGAAGCCCCCCAAAAGGCTTCTCTGAGGAGGAGACCCACATCAGAATGTAACAGACAGATAGGAATCGGAGAGGTGAGGATGAACAAGAGTGCTTTTGTGGAGAGGGCTGTCCTGGAGGTGCAGAAGCAGGAGGGGGTCTCTCTGGCAGGCACAAGGGGTGATGAGGAAGTTGGCCCAGCAGGAGCAGAGGCCAGACTGGGGCATATCAGCAGGGGGGTGGAGTCGTGCTGCCATCTGAATCCACTGTGAGCCCTCATTAAAACTACCTAGATTCTAATTTCAATGTCTGGGCTGAGGCCCCGACTCCCATAGTATTGAAAAACTCTACCAGGAGCAGAGTGGAGGACCACTGTGCTAGAGAAAAATGGAAAAGGAGAATTTCTGGACTTTGAACTTGGAATTCTTGATTCCATCCCAGCGTTTGTCCCACAAGTCGTTCCTCAGTCTGCAAAGAAGGGGCCACAGAAGCCTAGAGAACGAAGTGGTAGGGCCAAAGGATCTGGAGTGTTGGTTAAGGATGAAGAGCCTAGATTGGTAGGGGTGGAAGGGAAGGGCTTAGCAAGCTGGAGGATGGAGAAACTCCTCAATCTCAAGCTCCTGGACTGGGAGATATACTCCCAGCACATCTAGGTGGCTTCATTTCCTGCTCCTTCCTACCCACAAGCCCATCTGGATCCTTGGATCTTTACAAACCCATTCCTTCCCCACCCCTACCAGCATCTGTGAGCTATTTCCCCCATGGAATTTGGAAATGTTTCTTTTCCCCGTTTGCAAAAATTTGCCACATCCCATAAATGATTCCCTGCCAGAGCAGGAGGGGGGGATGGAGGGAAGGAAAGGAGAAAAGTAGTGCATTAAAATTTTTAATTTACCATCTTTAAATGTGGAGTTTGGAGCCACTATAATGAGCGAGATCCTTCAAAATGTTCACTCTTTGGCAGTTACTAATGGCGGTCGTTAAGCAGAGAGAAGTACAGAGGGGCCTCAGAAATGCTTTTCTCCACTTCCTAGCCCCAGGTAGCCTCTCCGTTCTCCCCTCTTTGTTCATTGAGATCATGTTGGAAGCACACAGTGTGGCCTTTACTCCCACATAACACTCCTGAAGGGGTGGCTCTCATAAACGTTGAAGACCAAGAAAAAATATTTGTGGATTTCTTCAGTCACACTTATTACATCCCTGCCCTGTGCTGGGTGGGGCTGCCATGTGCCCTGTGGAGGTTATGTCCTGCCCAAGGGCACCGCTTTTTAATGTGCATAAAGGTGCTGTGTGGGTGAGCAGCTGGGGAGGCCGAAGAGGACAACTCAGAGATAGCCTGTCTCCAGGGAGCTTAGAGGCTGGTGAAGAGACAGACGGAAGGGAGCACCCAGCCAAGGACTACCACCACCACCTAATTCCTGGGAGCTCCTGGCTGGGACAGCTCGGACAGGAAGGGGCCTGCACTGGGACCCATCTTCAGCTCCCCTTCCTGGGCCCAGCTCCCCTGCTACAGTCCAGACCCTAGGGGCTATAGAACCTACTGTCCCACTGTCTCTAGGGTTCTCTGTCCCATGCTGCTCTGGAAGGGACAACACATACTTCCCTGATGCCTAGGTGCTATTGCTCTACTGGAATTTTACTGAGAAACTCAGGGATCAAAGCTCAAAAGGGAAGTTGGGGAATTCTTCCTTGTCTGGAGCCTCCCTATGGGTGAGCACCTGTCCCACTCCCCACCCTCTTCCATTTTTGTCATCACCAGCTTCAGTCACCAAAGGCAGTGCCCACCACTGGCTGTTGCCCACAGCCAGCACCTGCAGAGCAAAGGTGACAAGTGAGCCAAGCCTTTCCCCCTGCCCAGCTTCCCCGAGTTTCTTGTCAAAGTACCAGCCCAGAGTCACAAGCTGGGAAAGTGGGGGGAAGGTCCATGGCCATCTGGCTCTTAGGTATCTTTTGGCACCACCTGCCCCCTGGCCCTTGAGCCAACTTCATTTGTGTGGCCAGTGCATGCTGAGACGTCTCAGCCATGGCCTCCGAGCAAAGTCCTTAAGATTGAGGAAGGGGGCCTGCCTGGGCAAGAGCAGGTGGCCCAGGAGGATAGGGTGGCAGGGTGAGGCCTCCCTGTGCCCTTCCCTCATCCAGCCAGGACCTGTGAGGCTGGTGCTTCAGTCACTGAGGACCCGGGGGTACCTCGCTCGCCTGCTTTCCTATAGCCCTTCTCCTGGCTGCAAGCCACTCCTGGCTGAGCCCTCTGGTGTCTGTTCCTTCCTTTCACAGTCTTCTGCATGAGCCACCCCCACCCCACCCCTAGGCCAGCTGCAGCCTGGATCCCCCAGTCAGGGTGGGCAGTATTCCTTCCTGTGAGGGCCCCGGACTGGGAAGGAGGGACCCCAACAGGGTTCAGGTGCTGATGTCCTGCCCCAGGGCCGCCCCCACAGTGGCTGGGAGGAGCAATGCAGCCCCTGCGACATCCCCATGGGCGCGGTGGGCTGAGGGCCGGGTGGGGGCACCGCTGACCTTTGCCCCCTGTGTTCCTGCAGCGCAGAGCCCCACGGCCGCGGACCCCCTGCAGCAGGCCTACGCTGGAGTGCAGCAGTATGCAGGTCGTTAGTATCGGCGCGCCTCCCCGGCTCCTCCCCGCTGTGCTGTCTCCCCATGCCCAGGGCTCTAGCGCCCACCCCACCCTGCTCCCAGGCCTGGACCCAGCCCCGCAAGGGGCAAGGGGGGCGGGAGGGAGATTGTGGTGGGGGTCTGCAGTGGAAGAAGGGGGCGCTGTGCTGGCAGAGACCCCCCATCCAGCTCCTCCCTCTCTGCAGCACCCCCAGCCTTTGGGCAGACTTTACCCAGCATGGCAGGGTGGCCTTGCAATGGTGGGTGGTCAGACGTCAGACCAGTTGGTGAGCTCAAGCTGAAGCTTTGACCTTGCTGTGCAGTCACTTGTCTTTGAGGCCAGATTTCCCTTCCCTGTGGTGCCACCAGGGCCCAGGAGCATCAAGCCACACAGCAGCATTGGGGCAGGGGCAGGGGGCTGGACCTCTTGTGGGTTTGAGGGAAGGCAAGACCCTGGAAGGGAAGCAGCTCTCCCCACCCCTGGCCATACTCAGGCAGCAGCAGCGAGGCAAGAGCAAGGATGACAGGGAACAAGGAGGGTGGGAAGATGGGCAGCCAGAGGGAGAAAGGAGAGAGAAGAGACAGCCAGAGGCAAGCAGTAGCTTGCTTCTCTCTCCCTCTCACCCCTGGGCTGGGCAACATTCCAAATTATCCCTGCCCAGCCAGTGTCCTGCTCTCTGACAGGTCAGGGTCCCTCCTCCCTGTACTTAAGAGAACCAGTGATGTCACCCGGAGGGCAACAGGGCTGCCTGTCAATGTGGGGGCTTGAGGCTGACCTCTCAGAGTTGAGGCACCAGGCAAAGCCTTCTTGTCTGCTGGGTCCCTCTATGGCAGGGGTTCTTAAGCAGGGGTCCACAGACCCTTTCAGGGGGTCCATGAACTTGAATAGAAAAAAAACCAACTTATTATCTTTGTTGTTTCTGACCTCCGATGTTAAGTGTCATAAAACTATCTGCTGCTGCATTCTGAGAAGGGGTCTGTGTTTTTCACCTGACTGGCAAAGGGGTCCATGGGACAAAAATGGTTAAGAATCCCTGCTTTATGGTCTGACCTCAGTCCCTGCACCTGTGGGGGCCAAGCCAGGCTAGTGAGGGGACTGGCCATTCCTGTCCCACCTCTGGCTCTTTCCAGTTGAATACAGAAGACATCAGGTTTGTGCAGCTCAGACCTCTGTCTCTGGGGACCACCCCCTTGCAGGCTCCCTGGAGCCAAGTCCACACCTAGGGCGGCTCCCCGCCGCCAGGCACTGTCCCCGACGGGGAGAGGGTGTGTCAGCAGGGCCAGCGGGGCTCAGGGGCACAGAAGGCAGCTCGCAGGTCAGGGGGTGTGGGCTGATCTTCTTCAGGGCATTCTGATGGTTCTGATTGTCCATTATTGTGGATCATCCCACACACGAGGATTGCCTGTTATTTCAGATTAAACTCACCTCACACACACACACAGTTAAACACACACACTCTCTCTTCTAATTTTCACTCTGCTGTTTCTCCTTCATTGGTACTGAAAACTGAAACGCTGCTTCATCTTAAGTGCACTTTTGGCTGCTCTGCTTTGACTGCCCAACACTGAAATCTCTCTCTTTCTTCCTGCCTCTCACCCTGTCTCTCTCTCCGTGTCACTGTCACCGTCTCGCTCTTGCCTCTTCTCTTTGGCCCTCCAGCAGCCGCCTACCCTGCTGCCTATGGTCAGATAAGCCAGGCCTTTCCTCAGCCACCTCCAATGATCCCCCAGCAACAGAGAGAAGGTGAGTCTGCGAGCCGGGCTCCTGGGCCCCTCCCCGCCCCCTTCTCTCCCCATGAGGCTGCTCACCTGGGCCTTTGGCTTGCGGATTTCGTTTGAAAGTTGACCACGTTTGTGTGCTGTGTTTATGAGGGAGTGAGGAAGACAAGCGGGTTGTACAATGCGGCGCTCTCTGATTCTAGCACAGAGGCGTTCTCCTCTTGGATGGCTCTGCAGACCAGATCGTGGCCTGGCCTGGAGCAGGGCCTTCGACGGAACGCCCTCAGGGCCAGCCAGGGTCCACCTGGCACCATTCCCTCTCTCCTCCCTCATTTGTCACTGATCTATGACAGAGCTTAGATACCGATATCTTAGCCTATAAAAAAAGCCCTCCTCGAGAGTGCTTGGGGTTGGCTTCCTTCCTTAGCATGCCCTTGAACCAGCCCTTAAACAGAACATGCCAGAGGTGAGGCATGAACTTGCCAGGGGAGGCCTTGTCCTTGTGAAGGAGAGTTCCTAGCCTTGTGGAGGTCTTACTTTGAGGCCCTTCTCCCTGCGTGTTCCCAGGGAGCCGAAAGCATAGCTGGGAGAGTTGCCGCCAAGACTGTGGTGAATGTTGTGTACCAGCTCTGCTGGCTGTAGGCTTTGAGAAGAAAATGGTGCTTAGACTGGGGTGGTCAGGAAGGTGGGGCCCAAGAATCCCCCTACTCTGTGAAGAGAAGGGGAGAGGTGAGGGTGCTCGGGGCTGGGGTGGATGGGAGGAGCAGCTCAGCATGGACAGGAGAAGCTGCACCCTGCTGACCAGGAGAAGCAGCTGGAGCCCCCAGGGCAGGCTGCCTGCAAGCAGGGGATCCTGGAGAGGACCAGAGGCCCTGTTGTGAACAGGGCACATCAGGCAACGCCAGTGGGCCTCGGTGGGGCAGGGACCTCATAACAACCCTGACACTCAGCGTTGCCCCACCCCAGAGCCCAGAGACCCACAGGAGCAGGGAGACAGGAGGCTGGGCAGACAGCCCACTTGCAGGATCCTGCAGGCCTGTCCACAGGCTCGGCTGGAAGGGTGGGCACACTACCACGGTCCCTGTCCTTCTCTGCCCTCCCATGAAAAGGTCACCCTGGCAGTGAGGCCACCGCAACTCTCCCAGGAGCCCACATGGCCAGGGTTCCAGTGGCATCCAATGCCTGAGTCCTGGCCCCTGCAGCAGGCTGTGCCCGAGCCATGGGATGAAGCTCCGTTCTGGAAAGGGCTTCAGGGACCTGCTGGCCCAAACCCCTTTGGTCAGATAGGCCCGGAGCAGGCAGGCCACAGAGTCAGGAGTGCTGACAGCCTGGGCATTGGAGTCTCATTCCAGCTCTGCCACCTCCTCATGATGTAACTCTGGACCAATCACCCACCCCTCACAGCCTGGGTCCTCATCTGCAAAATGACAACAGTGACAGTCATTCCTTAGAGGCGTATGAGGATTAAATTGGCACAAGTCTGCCCTGCAAACTCCATTCAGCGGTTCCTGTGGATTTCCTGCTAGGTGCACAGCCCTGCACTAAATTGTGGCCCCTGTAAAGCTGTACATGAGGTGTACCCGTACCCCAGTTTCCATGCAGTAGGCAGTCCCTAGATCTGTATTGTCTGACTCCCCATGACCAGCTGAGCCAAGCTCAGCAACCCAGAGGGATGCATCTGGAAATCCTCACCAACCCCCCCGCTCCCTGCTGCAGCTCTGGGTGATACCTGGGGCCACCACTGGGGAAGTGGGGTTGGGGTGGTCCCACCCCTTGGCTTCCCCTTTTGCTCACCCCTCAGCCCTCCCTCCACCAGAGGGTCTCTGCATTGGAGAGCCCCCCACCCCCGGTCCCTGCCTTCTTCCCCGCCAGTCCAAGCTTTCCAGCCCCATAGCAGTCAGATCAGAGCCACCAGGCGGTGGGGTCCAGGAGTCCCCATGTTGCCCATTCCAGGCCCTCCTTCATTTGTCATCCCACCGGCTGCAGGCTGACCCACCCTCGCCCTGTGGTCAGCTTCCTGTGGGATCAGGGTTCTGGAAATCCCCTGTACACACACACATACACACGGCAGCAGGTCAGCAGTGCCCTGACCAGCATGCACGGCAGTCCCTGCTACTGGCCTGCAACCTGCCCAGGCCCCCCACCCCTGCTGCCCCCTCAAGCTCTGTACCACCCCTACGCCTCTGAGCGCCTCACATCTTCTCTCCATGTTTCTGAGCAGCTTCAGGCCCCTCCATCGGTGGCCAGCTCCCTCTCCAGCCTCTCTCCTGGGATGAGTTAGTCCTGAGGATGAGCTCCCCAGGAGAGTGCCAGCAGCAGCCCGTGTAGACGGGCACGAGCCCGGCACTGGGAGTGGTGTTGTCTGGAAGGCTTTCACGGGCCTTGAAGGAAGGGGGGGTCTGCAGCACGCAGAGGAGGGGACGGGCATGGCAGACAGGGAGGAGAGCAGGAGGACAGGCATGGACACTGCAGTCAGGTGAGCCTGGGGAGGGGGTGGAGGCAGGCGGGGGCGAGGCCAGGCCGTGTCCGGCAGTGTTGTATGAGGGATGGGTGAGAAAGAAGGTTGTATCCTTCCAGCCATGCCAGTAGTCGTGGCACCTCCCCTCATGCGCACTGAGCTGCCAGGTCACGCTGCTTGCTGGGGAGGCCCTTGCTGCCCAGCGCCTAGTCTTTGAGCTGAGCCTGGAAACCAACACATGCCTGACTCCCCTAGAGGCTGCCTACCCCACGGGTGGGAAGAGACCACCCTTGGGGATGGCCCAAGTCTCGGCTCTGCCAGGGCTGTGGTGTGGTCTGGGGCTAGTCACTTCCTGTCTCTGAAGCACTTTCACTATTTCGCAGAAGGCAGGGTTGGGCCAGATGCTCTCTAAAGGCGTGTGGGTCGTACCATCTGGATGTCCTGTAACCTGTGAATGAGGGGATGCAGCCAGGGGTTGGGGTGGATAAGGCTGGATTGCTAGGCCAGGGTGAGAGGCAGGGGGTCAGGGCTGGGAGAGCCACGCTGTGGGCCCAGCCACACACCACGCAGATGGGACTGAACCCACAGGCCCTGCCCTCAAAGGCTCCTTGTCTTTTTAGGAAGGGACAGAGCAGCCACAGAAAGCAGCTTGCAGAACTTGAACTTGGAGCCAGGGCCTCAGAGGATTCAAGGCAGGTGCAGCATGGGGTGGAAAAGTGACGAGGAGGGTAGCCATATACTGGGCCTCCCGGGGGGAGGACGGGCACCTCTCAGGCATTAAAGGAAAACAGCCCCAAACCACAGAGTGTGGGGTCAGACTCAGGGAACACTAGAAGGGAGAGGCCAGAGGTACTTTTAGGGAGGAGAGAGGAGGGCAACTGGGTGGGTGTCCTGGAGGAGGTATGATTTAGATTGGGCCTCAGAGCTGGTTTCTGCCCCAGGCGGCTCACATCCAGCAGGGCACCATCAAGGCCATGTGCACGGAGCAGGCAGCCAAAGAGAACACGGCACAGCTGGAGATATGGGGTGAGGGAGGACCACCAGAGATGGGGGGATCCAGCCCCAGAGCCCCTGGAAGTGGGTGAGGGAGCAAGCGCGCCTGTGCCCAGTTCTAAGCGCATTGTCAGCTAGCAGAGTGCAAGAACAACACAGTTCAGGGCAGGGGTGTGGGAAGGGGGTGGCTCGTCAGGAGGAGGGGGCAGATGGTGCAGGGCAGGGACCAAGGACCAAGAGGTCAGGGCGCAGAGGGGCTTTGGTGGTCAGGGAGTCTGCACCATAGTTCTGAGCTTCAAGGGACTGGAGATGGGTGGAGGGGGGAAGGAAGAGAGTGGGAGGAGAGAGGAAAGAAAGAAGGGACAGAGGGTGGAGAGCAAGCGATTTGCTCCAGAGCTCAGTTATCCTGCAGCCTCCTGGTCTGAGAGAAGCAGCACAGCTGGTGCTGGCAGGGAAAGCCCAGCAGCAGCCTACAAGGTGCTTGACAGCCTCATGCTTTGGTGTCCACCAGCCTCTGATCAGAACCTCTGCTCTCTTACACAACTCGAATAAGCCCAGCTATTTCATTTCCATGTCCACTACAGACTGGAGACTATTACTGAACCGACCACAGTAACTCTAAAAAGATATGTTATATGTGGCATGCTCTAATATGACAGGAAATAGTCAATGCATTGTGGACAGATTTCTGTTTCTAAGAGTTAAAAGTGAACATTTTGACTGTTTAAAAAGAAAAATGTGAATCTTTACCTGGAAATGTCAGAAATCCAAAGAGCTCATCAGTGCTCAGGGGTTCTGGAGCTGAGATTTATGGTAGAGAGGTAGGCACAGAGACTCGAGACAGATGGCTGGGGTTCATATCCTGGCTCCACCCCCTATGCGCTGTGTGACTTTGGGCAGGTGCCTTAACCTCTCTGGGCCCCAGTTTCTGCATCTGTGGAGTGGGGATGAAAATAGTACTTACCTCACAGGGTTTCTATAAGGATTATATGAATTAACATGCATATAAACTACTTAGAACAGCCTGACAGTTCATGCTACAGAAGTGGACTTGGGCAGCAGTTGTTGTAATGAAGTGGGAATCTTTCATGTAATGAGGCTTGAGGGTACCCTGGCTAGTGGATAAGCCTTGGTCTGAAGCCCCTTCTATGCATCTAGACTGCTGGAGGGGGCAGGATAAATCTTGGTCTTGGCCAACAAGGCAAGGGCTGAATGCAAGTTACCGGGCAAGGGACAGTGGGGCCTTGGGGAGCAGAAGTGAAGCTCCTGACCACCAGGAGCTGGGGCTGGAAAGGAGGAGGCCTGGCAGGCTCTCCTGGATCTGCCTGCCCCCCCCTCTCCTTAGCACCTCATACCAAGGACACGGCTGATCAAGTCTTGGCACGTTCGCCCCATTCTCTCAATCTGT
>JAQZBX010036456.1:0-24180 GCA_029593785.1 Cabassous unicinctus
ATCATTGAGTGGTTGCCTGAGGAAGGAGTCATGAAAACCTTGCACATAAGCACCTGCACAACAATCTCTCAACTGTGGTTTTTTAGTTGCTGAAACCATGGACAAGATGAATATGCTTAAGACAATGCATAACTGAGAATTTGTACATACCCTCCTCAGAAGACCCCTGAAAGCATCACTTGACGTTTTAAAATTTTTAACTTGTTTTTTTTCTCACCTATCCCATTTTCTTTTTCTTTTGCCTATAAAAATTCCAGCTCCCACTCTCACTTTGAACTGGTTTTGGGAAGATTCCTCTTGCTCTTTGCTTGTGCGCTTGCAGTAAATCATCTTCTATCTTAGAGATATGTTTCTCCTTTGTGGCACCCGATCTGACAGATCCTTCTATTGGAAATTGCTTTGCTTACTTGTACTAACATTGCCAACACCCCTGTTGTATTTAGGTAAATATCTCTGGGGACATTGAAACTCAATTGCAAGAAAAAATGAACAAGCAGAGACCTGCAGGACTTCAGCAAAACGAAGCCAGGAGAGAACCCCATTGGGTTAGAAGTGGGTTGGTGGGTCAGCATCTGCCCTTAACCCCATTGCCAAGCCTTTGGCCTTAGCTCTGTACTGCAAGGGTCTTCTGGAGGATGCCAGTCCACACACAACAAAGACCTAAGAATTTTGGGTGGAGGCTCTGCCTACTGCACCAAGTGGCCTCTGCCTGAGCACCAGCTATAGAAACCCACCTCTCTCGCACATCCTGTGCAATCCGCCTG
The DNA here is from genome assembly GCA_029593785.1 of Cabassous unicinctus. NCBI lineage: Eukaryota > Metazoa > Chordata > Mammalia > Cingulata > Chlamyphoridae > Cabassous > Cabassous unicinctus. Next base: position 765 of record JAQZBX010036456.1, read on the forward strand.
TCCAAAAACTGATCCCAGTTCCCAGTTCCAAGGGCATTTCTTCACATGTGAGGATGCATCCAGACTGCCTGCCTTCAAGCCTAGGAACTTCCAGTCTCCATCTGGACCCTTGGCTGTGGTTTCCAGTCATAGCAGAACTGATCAGATTCCCAATTTGGCCCCAATGCACAATAGCTTGTGTTGTGTGAAGTTGTATGGGTGGGCCAAGCAGGACCTTGGCACCTGTGGCTTCTGCATCCCCAATGCTCTGGGTAAACATCAACTTTCTTTGTTGGGTGGTTTCCAGTTTGGCTCTTAGGGCCGATGACTGAACCTGGCAAGGGACAGGTGTTGGGCTTATCTGAAGCTGATGAATAGCAGGAGTGCCATGGACTCACTCACATTAAGATGCTGGGCAGGAGGGGTGCACTCAGTGGGAGTCTTGGCAAGGTGACATCCTGGACTGGGCTGTCTAGAGAAGAGATGTTCCTGAGATCTGGGCAGAAAACAAGACCTCAGGCTTCCTTCTCACCCTGGCCTTGTATTCTCAGGCAGGAAGGGCCAGCTACATTGGATAGCTGCCAGATGGGGTAGCCAGCAGGAGCACTGATGGTTCTGGTTGGATGGTTGGGGAAATCTGGGTTCCTGCAGCGGTAGGCATGGGGCACATGTGGACTGGGAAAGAGTTTGTGTGGTTGTTGGGTGGGATGTGAGCCCTTCCAGGTACTGAGCCAGGCTGGGCAGGGTGGGGCAGGGTCAAGGGCACACTCTTGAGAATGTCCAACCTGGTGGAATGTCAGAAGCAAAGCAGAAGTCATCCTCTTTGTAACTCACCTGGCAGAGTGCCCAGGATGCCGGGTTACCCTTGGATTCTGGTTCCCTGGGGAGATAGCCAGACACTGCCAGTGTGAACTCAGCACCTGGCCTGTCCTTTAGCTGCCCATGTTACCTGAGGGTGTGGGTGAAAGACAAGCAGGAGGCATACCACTGCAGCCACTGTGCCCTTGTGGGTGGTGGTTGCAAGCAGGGGTCAGGCACTGGGACCCTGAAGCTCCTGCAGCTGAGAGAGTCTCCACAGAACCATCCCGTGCAGGATCTTGAAGGACCAGTGCACTGCAACTACAGTTTTCTGTACTACCTCACTGAAGATGACTAATGTCTCTCATATCTGAAGCTAGGCTGGGTTGGGCCTGGTTAGTACTTGGATGGGAGATGGTATGAGAATGTCAGGTGCTTTTGCTAGCTGCATCTCTGTCTCTCCCTCTTCTTTTGGTTGCCACCACCCAGAGAATGGCTGCCTCTAACCTGCTAGCACCTCATGCTCCTCACCCCTGACCTACATGAACATCTCCACCTCAAACCTGCCCACAGTGGGACAGACAGCTGCATCCCAGCCTTTCTATAGATCCCCAGTCCCAAATAAGCCCAATCTTGGCAAGGATAACCCAGACTTCTGAAGCCAAGACTCCTCATCTGCTAAACCTCTTTTCAGCCATCAAGCCCTTTACCCCTTGGCACCTGGAAGCAACTGGTGCACACCAGGGTCTATCCTTGGCCTTCTCTGCCTTCCCTGGCACAATAGGGATAAGCCAAGGGAAGACCCCTTCCCTTTGCCCCTGGACCCCATCCAACAAACTCCACATGTTAACAGAATGCTCTGGGTTCTGGGCATCTACATTCTTGGCTATGTCAAATAAAAAATTAAGGACACACTATAGGGTAGTCAAGAAAATAAAGAGCTTATTAAGAAACAAGAAAACTAGAAATGAGATAAGCACACAACCCAAGATATGGGTGTGGGCATGTTACATGGTGAGATGTGCATGTGGGGCCCCAGGTAAGGCTTTTTAAAGACTTTCCTCTTCCCCTTTCCTAATATTCAGGAGAGTTCCCAGCTGTTTGCTGCTCTGATTGGATTCCACCCTTTTTAGCTCTCATAGGATCAATGGGGAGGTCTGTTCTTTGAAGTTATATAGGGTTTCCCCTTGATCCTGGAAAGAGTTCAAAATGGGACATTGCTTGTGACCAGTGTCTAGGCAGGATTTTTCTGGTTTTGTATTCAGTAGCAGGACATTTCTAGACAGGATCTCACGGCCATGTTCTCTGCAAGGTCCTCGCTGCCTTCACTCTTTCCGTATACAAACCTGCCTCAAATTCCCCCTCAGAGAGCTTACACCCTTGTTTTTAAGCAGGAGCTGAAGGGTGATGGTCATTTTTCTGTAGCTGCTTCCCACTGGTTAGGGGGTATAGTCTCCACTTAACAGGGTACAAAAACCTCTGGCTATTCTGTGAGGCTGAAGGAAGACAGGTCTGGCACTGTGGATGGAACTGGATGTAATCTCCATGTCACTAATATCTTGTTCTGGAAGGTGTTGATTCTTGAAGAAATAAACTTAGTTAGAATTTAAGGTACAATGTCCTACTAAAAGGATAAAGAAGATGGTGGTAAGTGGGCTTCAAAAGAGCCCAGCCATGACATACTGGATCACAAGGGTGAGAAAGGCCAGGTGGCTTCAGAGGCTGCATCCTCCAAAACCTGATGGGAAACAGCATTCTCCTTGAGTTTTTTTTTATGCTGCTTGTTAACTCTAGGAATAGATTGTGGTAGACCTGCTGGGTTTGGTATAAATTGCCTGCCCCAATTATACCTATGAGAGGTATGAAGAGAGGCACTGCCTTAGACATAAACTCACAAAGACAGTATAGGCAACAAGACAATCATATGGCAAGCAAAATAAAGACAGTGCTTGTGATGCTTAGGCTAATGTGTCAACACAGCCAGGTAATTGTGCCTATTTGTTAGTCAAGCAAGAACCAGACTAATTGGAATACAAGGACATTTATGGACTCTAGTTATCAGTGAATTTACTGTGTGGATTACTGTAGCTGATTACATCTACCTCAGCCAGGAAGATTGCCATCAGCAGTGAATGATGCTTTATCCAATCATATGAATGCCTTACAAGGGGAAGTGATTTCAACATTCAGAGAGAATTTCCCAGCTCATTTTTGAACAGCCAGCATCTCACAGAAACTCATCAAGGACCTTCATTGGACTTTCATCAGAGCTCCTGGTTTGCAGCCTTCCTGTGGAACCTGAACTTGTACATCCTTACAGCCATGTAACAGACTCATAAAATCTCATACTATTGATAGATATCTGCTGTTGATTCTGTTTCCCTAGAGAACCCTGATTAATACAGTACTTAAGAAACACATTCCTTTAACTTATAGGCACATTCATTACTTAGAAAATGAATTAAATTTACCAGGATTTTAACATGTTCAATACCTCTCTGCATATGATTTAGAATAGAAAAGATATAATTATGTTCATCAGGTATGTAGGTACAGCACTTAATACTAATCAATGCACAAGTTCCTCCTTGGGCTGCAGTTAATAGATCTAAGTTCCAGGTTAGCAATACCACACATGTTGTCTCTAAAGGAAGCAAGCCATAATGCTAATTTTGTTTAAGTTCTTCTCACATTACTCTGATAATTATTGCTCCACTTGGTATGCCCTTCACACAGCCAGCATGCTGCAGCATCATTGATCCTAGAGAAAGGTAGGATCCTAGTAAGGTAGGATCCAGTGTTTCCCCAGCCTGGTGCATAGTGCCTTGAGCACTATGAAACAGAACCAGCCTGGAGCCAATGTCCATTGTAAATGTGGACATGTGGAGCCATTGTCAGCTGCTGCAGAAGTCTAAAACTGCAACATAATCTCCAACTTTAGGAGCATGTCCAGATGTGGTAGATACTTTCATTGTTTTAGGGGTCATCATGATGGACATAGCCAATAACTCAAATGGATACATACCATGCAGGGTATTTGGGACTGGTTTGTGTACACAAGAGTGTTGAAACTACTGAGGTCTACCTCTTTTAATTTTATACATTTTCTAAATATGTCCAATGCAATGTATAACATATCAAATGAACAAATATATTTAGTATTTTACTTTTTACTTCTACACCTTTACTATGATTACATTAATTAACAGATATTTTATATTAGCAGTACAGGAAGAACTACTTTCCCTATTATTTTATGAAAACCTAATGTTCCCAGTGGAATCAAGGTTATCTTCTGTTGCCACCACTTTAATATGCAGATTGAGATGGTCTCTGACAGGTTTCCCTGTTAGGAAGTTATATTTTAAAATTAATATCTATTCATGTTTTTAATTAATAATGGCTTCCTGGAATTAGCCATTTAAATATTTCAGTTTAGAAGATGATCTACAAACTTCTTAAAATTCACCATAACCACATAGGCTAGTTACATCACATTTAAATAAGTTTATTAAAGTTAAAGACCAATGAAATTTACATTTATCCATTTAAAAGCTTGGCTTACATTCTTCATTCTGTTCTATGTTCATAGTCATTTCACTTTAAGATGAATCCTTCTTCTTCAACTTTAATTTCATTAAGCACAACTTACAACTTTTATCATCTTAAAGATTTAGTACATATAATGTTAATTTATTTTATTAGTATCCTAAAAGCCTATGGAGATTAAACCTAAACCAAATAAAATTGTGATCCTTATAGTCTATACAAGAAATGTTCTTTTTCCTTCCTTCACAGGAATCTGAAAACACTCTTCTTTAATTCTAGAACTGTGGATAATCTTAAAGGCATACTGAGGACAAGATTCTGGAATATGTTATAATTGTTTAATATGTTTTAATTATAATTTAGAAAAGATCTTTCCATACCTTTCAGGACTTTTTCCTTTATGACTGAAATTTGACAATTGGATTATTACTCTCATTTAAAGTCTGTTAATGTGTTTAAATTGGGGAATTAAAGGACAAACTATGATTCTTAATTCCCCAACCTAGTAGATAAAAGTTTTAAGCTAAAGTTATATTTTTCTGTCTTGTCACACCAAGCCCTTCTCCCATAGCTCTTGCAAACAGAAGGCCCTGGGGGCCAGGTAGGTCAAGGAGCTGAGGAAATCCTTTTCTCCTTTCCCAATAATTTCTATAATCAGATTTCTATATGACTTTTCCATCCTGCTTAGTCTAATTTGGGCTCCAAGAATATCCATTCTTATGTCAGTGTATATTTAATTTTTAACACTTTGCATGAAGCTCTTTTAAGTATTTTCATTTGTTAATTTGATACAACCATCCCATTGTATGAAAATAAATGCTGAATAAAAATACACAACTAGAGAGTTAGACACAAAAACAGAACTTCCTGTTATTTATAATTTAAATTCTCTTACAACATCAGTTTAACTGTAAAATAACATTTAAAAGATCTCTTTGAGGGCTCTTTTGATTAGTCTAATCTGCACTGCGAACATGCAGTTTTTCACAAGGATTTCATTCTTTTAGTTGTTGGCTTATAAATAATTTTTTCCCAATGCTTTTTAATACAATCTACATCTTTTTCTTTTGCTTCGGAGCTCTGCTTATTTCCTGAATAAGTTTGATATTATTTATGAATTCCAAAACAAGATATAGGTTTTGTTTGTAAACTGGTCTGTTCCTCTGGGTTTGATATTCTTTAATTAAATTAGAATAAGATGAGATGTCTTTGATTAGGGTGTGGCCCAGGGTTGAGTCTGCCATTCTGTGCCTGTCAACCATGAGACCAGAAACTGAGCTGCAAAGCAACAAAGACATTTATTTGGGGGGTTTAGAATTGCAATTTGTGGACTACACTTTCAGGTAACAACCCATGTCATGTCTTGTCTTGGCATTTCAAAAAAAGGGTTTTTATAGAAAAAAGAGATTACATAAGTTGTTTGTGGTTGGTGGATATTTAGAGTGCTTGCTCCAAATGTCCATCAGTTTAAAAGTTTACTGAGTTCTTTACCTTGAGATTTGTTTGTGGTATCCAGATGTCCTTTGGATTTTGAGGAATATTGTTGCTTGAGGCTTTGCACATTTTGGCAGCTTGCCAAAACTGATATTTGTCTAAGAGTAATACCCAGGGTTACCTCCTGACTCCATTTTAATCTCTTACCCAGAGTAACTCTACTTTGTTTTATTTCTTTTTACAAACCCAGTGAAAAGGAGAAATAACACTTTTATAGGCAAAAATGAGAAAAGGGTAGGTGAGTAGAAGTTTAAGAAAAAATTGATAACAGGGATCTTGTGAGAAGGATACATGCCATTTGTCAGCCCTGCATTGTTTCAACCATGTTCAAATTGTTGGTTTCAGTGGCTAATAAACCACTTTAGATATTATGCCAACTGTTCAATTCTATCAAGCTTTCTGTCTCTGAGAAAATTATGGATTTACTGGGTCATAAAGTGCTTCTGACATCATTCTGTCTGGTTTTGCTTTCAGACACTATCTTATTCCTGTAAACAAAACTGAGAAGGTCTGGTTTATATCCTTCAGAGAACAAAGAACAAAATGGAAATTTCTAAAATTAGATTAATTGAAAACTAGCTTAAGTAGTATATTAGAAATTTCAGAGTTGCTTATGTGAAGAAATTTTTAGTAAGCACATTTTCCAGCTATCAGGACCAGGGATGGAAACTCACAAAGGAAGCTCTGACAGGGTCAAAATGTGAACTTCAAGGGACAGGGTGGGCCATGAACCAACAGTGCACCCTTCAATAGATATGAAAGGGGTCCATAACATAGCCACTGCATGTGGTTGGCCTGGTTAGCTAACAACTTTATGTTCCAGGCCCAACCCAGACCCCAAAACCAGGGCTATGCTTTCATGGCTCCCATGGTGACTCTTAAGTACAAGAGTGAGTACATTGTTAGGTATCCCAAGGATCCCAAGGACAATCAGAGGAAGGACAAGTGCCAGGAAAAAGGAATATCAGGAACCACAGAAGCAGAAGTACAGATGCAGGGCAAGCTCCAATGGGTTAAGAGGGCTGAATCTAGGGCCTAATCTGGGAAAGTGGCTGCTTATGCTTAAATTTGAACAGCAGCCCCATCCTCCTCACCGGGTCTTACCTCCAAACCAGATTCTCCAGCCCTACCTCTCCTCCCAAGATTCTGGTGGAAGACTGAGGATATACCTGGTTTTTCAGTGATGCCTGGGGCACCAATTCCCTTCCCATGTCTCCCATTATCTCCTCTCCCTGTTTCTCTAGCAAGTGGTTTTCTAATGGGACTCCATCCTTCCTGTCCACAGCTTCCCTCTGACTCTTGGTCAGGTTGTCCTTGGGGTGACATAATCAGGAAGGTAAGTCTGGATCCAGATTTGGGAGCCTCACATAACCAGGCAGGAGCAAAGTGAGAAGGAGACAAGGATGCTAGCCAAGTACAGGGAGGGGTGCTAGCAGAGGCACCACCAGGAGTTTGTGGGCTGAGCCTCTGAGAAAGTTGTACCTTCCTCTGTGTGATGTGTGACATGTGCTTCATCCTTCCAACTACAATGCACAAAGTGTGTTCAAAAAACCAGGTACAGGATTCTCTGAGAATTGGAGGCAGAAGGAACAAGAAGGCATCTGGTGTAGATGGAAATCACTTATGCAACAGTTGGGAAAGGCATCCTACAGAAAGTATAAGGGTATATTGCATGGGGGAAATCTTTGTGTAAACCTTACATTAAGTAGGTTGTCAATAGCCAGAGGTTGAATTCTGGACCTCCAAATCTCATAAATGCACCAAGAGCTGAGGTGTTGGGTCACCCTGACACAGACCTCATTGATCAGGTATCAATGGATGAAGGACCCACATATTCCTTCACCAGAAGCTAGCCTGCAATTCCACCATGAAGCATAAACTTTCCCAGCTTAAGTACAACCTCATGCCAGGATTGCAGGGAATTTTATAAGTAAGTGTAGGCGGAACTGACTCCCTGTTATGTAATAGCACAATTGAGAATTAAAAACCAAAATTTGTTCAGAGACAACCAGAACTAGTCTCTATGAATGGAGTGATTCCTGATGCTAGGAGAGGGCATCCCCTCACTGGTGTATCCAGCAGACCATCCAGCTGGCCTGAGGATAGACATGGTCCCCCTCTAACCCATGGCTCTCTCCATGGCATGACCTGACCCCTCCACTCTAGTTCTTGGTTCTTCAGGGAACATGTGCAGAGGATTTTCTCAAGGCCTTGTTAGTGTCATTCTTGCTGCTCCATTCAACTCCCCAGCCTCAGATTCCCAGTGACACTACGTTTCTGACACATTTATGCATTGGAAGACTGAAGCTTGCCCCCCCAACTACAACTTTTCAATTGCTTAAATCATTGCATTTATGTCAAAAACTTTTATATTTATTTTGAAAAATGGACTAGACAATCAACATTTGGCTAATAACGAAATAAGAGCCCAATAATGAGTAATGTTTTTCATTATTCTAGTCTATCATTAATAACAATTCCAAGGTGATGGCAGTTCTTATTGCTCAGTGCAACATAAAGCAAGTGCAGTCCAAGCTTCAAAGTACATAAAACAGAAATGTGAGACATGGAAGTGTTTGACTTCAGGGATCAAATAGCTCTGCCTGTTTCCCCTGTTCATCTCCCTGACTCAAAATCTTCAGTTGCCAGTGTTTGGAGTGGGAGACTTTTTAGTGAAAGAAAACTTGATATAAGTCAAATTTTCCCTGAATTTGAAAAGAAGTAGAAAGCAAAGGCCTGAGAAAAAGGCAGGCAGATCTAGGCCACATGGATATTGGGTAGGCACCGAGAGAAAGATTGGCTGATCCAGGCATGCATAGATATGAGATGGGATCTTAGATACTCCAAGGGTCCCAGTGGCACACATGGGTTGGTGGTTTTTTGCCATCCAGCACTCATAGCTTTTCTAGCTCTGGCCTCAACTTTCTAGCAGTCTTGAATGGCTCCTGGACACAGCTGGAGTTCAAACTTTAGCTGAGTATGCCCTCACAGGCTGGGAGAACTGCCTACACTTCTGACTGAGATGAGATGCTGCCCTGGGGTAAGAATAAAGCCTGGAGTTGTGTAGGTGGTTTGGAGGTGTGTGTGTGGAGAGAGGGTCATAGTTCAGCTCCACTGGACCACAGCAGGGGCCTGGAAGTGTCTGAAAGGCCCACCCTTCCTCCTGGGGCCTATGCCTCCCAGCAGTCCGAGGTAATCTCCTAGGGGAAGGGGGTCTGAAAGCTGGAGCTGGATTTGTTTGGTTTATTTTCCCTCAGGAGACCCCCTGCAGCCCCAGGGCCAGCACAGCACAGTGGGCAGGCACCCTATTACCTCCAGCCACCTCTACCACCTTTTGCTGAGGCTGAAGGCTAATGTCTGAGACCCAACCCCCACCCTCCAAACATGTCCCCAACCCCATCCCCATCACAGAGCAGGAGAGTCTGGGAGGCCAGGAGGTATCACGAGAAAGAAGGAAAACAGCAATCTGAAGAGACATTCAGTACTTTTCATGCAAGAAAAATGGTGGATTTTCATGCAAGAGACAATGGGCAGGAATAATGAAGGACTCAAATCAGGGTGGGAGTCAGGGAGGGGTCCTGCTGGTCCTGAAGGGGGGTGACCACTGCTTGTCAGAGGTGGGGCAGGAAACTTTGACCTCCAATGGTACAGTGGGCAAGGGACAGACTCCTGAGGCCTGGTTAAGCTGTGGGGGCACTGGGTGAGGCACCCAGGACAGACTTGTCTCCTGGCCAGGCCCATCCATGATGCCCACATCTCCTGGCACTTCCTACACCTTCTTGCTGCCACTGGCAAACAAGGATACTTCTGGGCACTGTTCAGGTGGCTTCACCCTCCACCTCAGCCTGAACTCCCTTGCAAGTGTCAAATGGTCAAACCTCCTGCCTCCCCTTCTCCTGCTCCCTTTGTGACTTTTGATGACCTCATAGCCAGAGGCTCAGAACTCAGGCCCAGATCTGAGACTGATGACCTGGCCACAGGTGGGCATGCCCTGGCCTCCTAGCCAGAGTCTCCAGCCCCTTCCTTTTGCCACCACTCTGGGTTGAACCTCAATCAGGGTTGCAACACTTCTAGACATCTTGTTCAATGAAGCCACTCCCCTCAATGGCCTAAGCCAGAGTCTCACACTGGGTGCTGCTGGAATTCAAACTCATGTGACACAGGGAAACCGGTTCACTTGGTTGGTGTCCTGGGTCAGACCCACCATGGGCTTTTATTGGGCATCTTGAGGATATCCAATGGTTAGGGTTTGGGTCAGTCCAGGTACCCCTGCACTGCTGCCACACACCTCCCTTGATGGGGTTCACAGGCTGCCTGGTGTGCCTTGGGCCTTGGCAGATAGAGGTCTGTCTGGGTCTGGGGTAATGGCAGTACAGGAGTAGGAAGTACCAGAGGCAAGGAAGCCTTGGGGACTGAAGCCCTTGGCAGATCCTTGGCAGTCCAGAACAGGGACACCAAGCCCTTGTGTGTCAGTTCCACCTTCCCAGGCTCCATACTGAAAATAGAGAAGTGACATTTGGTGACTGTTTGGGAATGTGGTACAGATTATGCAGAGATGCCCTTGGAGAAGCCCCAGAATTAGGTCTTCAGGGTTGGAGGAAGTGAAGTGCCTGAAATCTCTGGCTCTGGAAATGACTGCTGCTACTGCAATGACATGTCAGACCATGAGCAAGAGAGACTCAAAGAAAAGAAAAAGAAGAAAATTTTGGAGAAGACAGAAGATCTTGATGAGGATAAAAGGAGGAAGTGAAAGGTAAAGAAGAGCAGCAGCCAGGTGTGTGGGCCCTGCCACCACTGGGGAGGACTGCAACTATTGGCTTGCTCTTTCCCTAGGGAAACCTAGTTTGTAGCAAAAAGTAAACTAGGAATGTTTATTTGTCAGGTCTCAGTTTATTAGTTATCTCTTCTAGGTCAACCCCATAGGTAGGGACTTGAAACTTTGGGAAATCTGGAGTAAGAAGTGTCTCTTGAAGAGGATTTTTGCCCCATAGCTTCATTTTCCTCTTAGAAACTGAGGCAGGTTGTTTAAAGTCCTAGCTGTTGAAATCTGGGATGAGAATTTCCCAGCTCCATTGCTTTTATTACGTTGACTCTGCCTCATACAAAGGTAAGAAAAGGAGCCCTTACTCAGAATGAGAAACAATGGACTTTGATCCTGAGAAGAAGGCAGAGGCCTATCAAAGGAAGATTTTGCAACCACACCAGTTTCAGGATTTCACACAGACATGTCTAGAGAATCATTTTAATGTGAGGTTTGACACAGTGCACTTTAGCTTTTAGGGAAAAGTACCAAAAGTAAGATGGGGATTTTATTTTCTTTCAGTACCTCACCTAGTGTCACCCTGCATCACTGTTTCCTGCCATCATCCTTTTTGTTTTTCTTTTTAACAAACCACAAGCTAAGAATGATATATGTATTTTTAAAGATTTGCTAAGATAAAGAAAGCAAGTATGCTACAGAGGCTAACCATACCAACAAAGTCTAGGCTGTTCTCTCTCTGGCCTTTTCAGAAAAAATATAGCCAATCACTTGTCTAGAAATTTGTATTCACCTGTCCTTACCTGTATTTACCTGTATTTACCTGTCCTTGCCATCTCAAATAGATCAACTGTAGAAGATTGTTCCCTGCTTAATCAGACTTTTAAGAGATAGACCTGTAACTCAAACCATGAGATAATTTCCTTTGCAAGAAGAGAGGTCTCATTTATGCTCAGGTCATTACTACCTGGTAGCCAGTTCATTAAAAGTCCCAAAAGATAGCTCTGAACTTACTGTGGGCATTTACCATTGTCTTAGAAGTACTTGTTTGAGCACTGAGGCAAGAAAAACATAAAAAAGGCATCCAAATTGGAAAAGAAGAAGAAAAAATTTCATTATTTGCAGATGACATGATCCTATACGTAGAAAACACTGAAAAATCTACAACAAAGCTTCTAAAACTTATAAAGGAGTTCAATAGTGTCACAGGCTCTAAGATCAATGCTCAAATATCAGTAGCATTTCTGTACACCAATAATGAGCAATCTGAGGAAGAGATCAAGAAAAAAGTACCATTTACAATGGTACTAAAAAATCAAATACCTAGGAATAAATTTAACTAAAGATGCAAAGGATTTGCATACAGAAAACTACACAACACTTATAAAGGAAATCAAAGAAGACTTAAATAAATGGAAAAAAATCCCTGTTCATGGATAGGAAGACTAAACATCAAGGTTTCAATCTTATCCAAACTAATCTACAGAATTAATGCAATTCCAATAAAAATCAACACTGTATTTTTTAAGGAATTGGAAAAACTAATTAAAAAATATATTTGAAAAGGTAAGAAGCCCCGAATTGCCAAAGGCATATTGAAAAAGAAAAATTAAGTTGGAGGCATCATACTACCTGACTTTAAAACATTCTACAGAGCTACAGTGCTCAAAACTGTATGTAATTGGCACAACGTTAGACATACTGACCAAGGGAACCAAATTGAGAGTTCTGATATAGATCCTCACATACACAGTCATCTGATATTTGACAAGGCCACCAAGCCCACTCAGTTGGTAGAGAAAGGCCTCTTTAACAAGTGGTGCTTGGAGTACTGGATATCCATAAACAAAAGAATGAGAGAGGAATACCATCTCACATCTTATACAAAAATTAACTCAAGATGGATCAAAGATGTAAATATAATATCCAAAACCATAAAGACCTTGGAAGATAATGTAGGGAAGCATCTACAGGACCTTGTAATAGGAACTTCACACCCAAAGCATGAGCAGCAAAAGAAAAAACAGATAAATAGGATCTCCTCAAAATTAAAAACTTCTGCTCCTCAAAGGATGTTATTAAGAAAATAAAAAGGCAGCCTACACAATGGGAGAAAATATTTGGCAACCATATATCTGATAGGAGCCTAATATCCTGCATATATAAAGAAAACCTACACCTCAAAAATAAAAAGACAAAAAACCCACTTAAAAAGTGCACAAGTGACCTGAAAAGACACTTCTCCAAGGAAGATATACAAATGGCTAAAAAGCACATGAAAAAATGCTTGACATCTCTAGTTATTAGGGAAATGCAAATCAAAACTACAGTGAGATACCATCTTACAACCTTCAGAATGGCAGCTATTAAATAAACAGCTGACTTTAAGTGTTGGAGAGGATATGGAGGAATAGGAACCCTCATCCACTGCTGGTGGGATTGTGGAATGGTCCAGCCACTGTGGAGGACAGTTTGGTGGTTCCTCAGAAAAATAACAATAGATCTTCCATATGATCCAGCGATTCCACTACTGGGTATATACCCAGAAGAATTTAAAGCAAAGACACGAGCAGATATATGCACACCAATGTTCATAGTGGCATTGTTCACTATTGCCAAAAGTTGGAATGAGCCCTGGAGCCCATCAATAGATGAATGGATAAACAAAATGTGGTACATACATACAATGGAATATTACTCAGCTGTAAGAAGGAATAAAGTGCTAACACACGGAATAACATGGATGAATCTTGAAGACCTTATGTTGAGTGAGGAAAGCCAGGAATTGAAGGATGAACCATAAATGACCTCACTGATGTGAATTGAGGAAAGTGAGCAGTCTCTGAGAACCATTGTCTGAAAAAGAGGTTATCAAGGGAGAGAAAGGGAAGAGATGATTGTGAGCCATCACCCATATGGACAAAATCTATGGTAAAATGGTATAGTATAGATGCATATTGAAGGATAGGACAGGTGGGTAGTGATATTACTGGGTTTGGTGGTGCAGGTTTGACAGGTGGGTAGATTAGGAAGGGTGGGTTAGAATACCCAGGATCCTGGGGGAGAGATGGGAGAGGAACCAGGTGAACATGGTATTTGTGGGTGTGAGGTTGAAAGTGCAGGAGCGGGAATGCTCTTATGGCAATATGACAAGGTAATGTCACTGGTTTAGGGTGTATGTTGGGGGGTCATTCAGGATGGGTCACATCTGGAGTAGGCTTCTGGGGAGTGCGCGAGTGTTTATCCTGTCATAATGTGTTGTGTCTGGAGTGGAGACCCACACGGTGAGTGGGAAGGAGATAGACCCCCATCTTTGGGAGGACAGATTCACCCAGAAACAGACAGGTGGATATCTCTTAGGATCAAGGGTGGATCCTAATCAGGGAGGACAATTAGCATGTCAAGACCTCTTCTTGCTTGTAACTAAGAATCTTGTCTTCCAATGAGTCAAGACAGGGGGGGATGTCATGTGCCCCAGGGGGATTGGGAGGAAGGAACAGAAAAGGTCAAACAGTGGGTATTTAGTGGTCAGAAAAAATGTTTTTCATTATGTTACAGTGATGGACACAGGACATGGTAAATATCAACAAAAATTATTAAACTGTACTGTCTAAATTGTAAACTATACTGTACACCATTGACAATGTGTAGTAGCTGTGTTTCACTATCTGTATAACAGTATAACAATGCTACCATCCACATAGAAAAAGGTTTTAATATGGGGTGATGAAAGGGGGAGGAGTTTGGATATAGGAGAGTCTCTAGTATTCTGTGTGTGACTTTGCCATGACCTAAATTGAAAATTAAATGAAAATTTGGGTGACACTGGGGAGTGAGAGGAGGAAGATGCCACAGTACAGACTGGACACTCAATAATGCAGTGATAAAAGGAAAAATAACTAAAATTAAAATAATTTTTTTTGTTTTTTCCCATTTTTTGAATATCCCAGTCTTTTAATTTAATTTTATTTTTAGTGTTTTTTTTAAGTATCTATGTATTTCATCTCTTACATTTAAATTTATCATTATTATTTCATTTTCCTATTAATTGTATTTGGCTATTATATGAGCTTCATCTTCAAGGAAGATTTAGATCACAGAAGGGTTACAACAGGGGCAGGAGAGGATCATTGGTGGGAAGTATCTGGGATGGGGATTTCATGGGAGGAAGTTCACCTGAATATACATGAAAGATATATAAATTTGTTCAAATGATCAAGGGTGGGGCATGGTCACAGTAGGTGGAGAATCACTCAATAAATGAGAGAATACTAAATTCCAGCTTGGAGAGCTCTGCCACATTCTCCAAGGGAGTAGCAACAGTCCCCTCAGTGCAGGGGCAGTGTCTGGCAAAGGAGGATGGTCCACTAATGGGTTCTTGTTATTGATGATTAGCCTTACAAATATTTGCTCTTGTAATTGAAACTTAGCCTACTGTTATGGGGTGCCTAAACGTTACCACCTGAGAGCTACCTTGTTGCTCAAATATTGACTCTCCGTAAGCCAAAATCAGCGTATGAATGCATTACTTTGTTACCAGCATGGGACATGACTCTCGGGGATGAGCCTCCCTGGCAATGATGGATTACTATCAAGTGCCAACTGGTAATATGACTAAAAAAAGACCTTGAATAAAAGGGGGAAAAGGTAAAGACAAATGATATCATATGGCTAAGAGACTTCAAAGATAGTCGGGAGGTCATCCCAGAGGTAATGCTTACGCACACCTCAGTAGGATCTCATAGAAAACCAAAGTGGATGTCACCCCTCATAGAGGGTCTCCTAAGGGCACTGGAGACACCCAGTTCCTATATAAGGGGGGATAGCTCCAGAGATTAATGCCTTATCAGTGGGCTAAACTTTGGAATCTCTGCTCCTGAGAGTGACACAGTTGGACTCAAATAAGTCCTCCCGGCATATAGTCTATCCGTCCCTTCTATTCAAATTTATATGTGGTGCTGGAGTTTGTAGGTATACTTCCAGAGACTGGAGCCTTTGGCCTGTCCATGTGCGAGCTATTTCTGGAATCTCAGTGGAGTTGCAGCTACTACTCTACAATTCATTTGACTTACCCAAGTCAACTGGCGAGGAGAAGATGATGGTCAACGGCCATCCCAGGGAATGGAGAGTCTGCGGCTGCAGGCAGGATAATCCCATCCATCTTATCCATGGGATATAAGCCCCCTCTCACTTGGAGGTGGAGTAGACATCACTATCCCAGACTCCTCAGGACTGGGGGAAGAGCTATGGACTAGAGTGGACTTACTGGCATTCTGTTGTAGACATATTTTGATTCAAACAATGGAAGAAATTACAACATTGAGGAGCAGCCAGTGGCCACTGGATGCTTTTGGGGTATGGAGATGGAAAAGAAGTTGTAATATAGGGGCTTTTTCCAGACTTAGGAATTATCCTGAGTGACTTTACAATGACAGATATAGGCCATTTTACATCAGCATATAACATGCAGAACTGTGTGGGAGAGAGTGTGGTTTACTATGTGAAGTATGGTCCATGCTTAGTGGCAAAGCCCCAGGATGTGTATATCTGTTGCAGCTGATGTGTCACACTAATGAAAGATGTTTATGTGGGATTTTATGGGAGGTGTGGGTGGTGGGAAACATGGGGATCCCTGTAATTTTTGTGTAACATATATGTAATCTAAGCATCTTTTAAAATATAAAATAAATAAATAAATAAATAAATAAATAAATAAATAAATAAATAAAAATAAATGGGGCAATTCACCAATAAGAAATAATTATACTAAATATTTTTGCACCTTACCTGAATGCCCCAAGAAACATGAGGCAAATACTGCAAAACTGAAGGAAGAAATAAATGTCTCTATGATAATAGTTGGAGAGTTCAATACACCACTATCATTATTGGATAGAATATGTGGGCAGAGGATAAATAAAGAAACAGATAACTCGAATAATATGACAAATGACCTACACCTAACAGACATTTATAGAGCATTGCATCCTCAAACAGCAGAATATACATTCTTTTCATGTACTCATGGATTCTTCTCCAAGATAGGCTACATGTTGTGTCATAAGGCAAGACTCAATAAATTTTAAAAGATTGAACTTATACAAAACACTTTCTCTTATCATAGCAGAATGAAACTGGAACTCAATGATGGACAAAAAAAGGGAAATTCATAAATATATGGTTGATTAAACAACACATTCTTAAATAATCAGTAGGTCAAAGAAGAAATTGCAAGAGAAATCAGAAAATCTCTTGAGATTAATAAAAATGAGGACATACCATATCAAAACCTATGTGACAAATTCAAAGTGCTGAGAGGGAAATTTAAATCTCTCAATGCTTACATTAAAAAAGTAGAAAGAGCTAAAATTGATGATCTAAATTCAGACCTGGAGAAACTAGAAAAAGAAAAGCAAATAACTGGACACCTGAAGTAACTAGAAAAAGAACAGCAAACTAATCTGAAACTGAGTTGAAGGAATGAAATAGTAAAGATCAGAGCAGAAATAAATGAAATTGAGAACAAAGAAACAATAAAGAGTATCATAAAAACCAAAAGTTGATTCTTTGAGATCAACAAAATCATCAAACCCTTAGATAGACTCACAAAGAAAAAGAAAGAGAAGATGCAAATAAAATCAGAAATGAGAGGGGAGATATTTCCACTGACCACACAGAAATGAGATATCATAAGAGGATACTATGAACAACTGTATGAGAGAAAACTAAACATTGTAGATGAGATGGACAAATTCCTAAAAACACACAATCGACCTACATTGACCCTAGAAGAAATAGAAAGCCTGAACAAATCAATGACAAGTGAAGAGATTGAAGCAGTCATCAAAAACCTTCCAAAGATGAAAAGCCCAGGACCAGATGTCTTCACGATGAATTCTACCAATCATTCAAAGACTGTCTTATACCGATCTTGCTCAAGCACTTCCAAAAATTTGAACAGGAAAGAACACTACCAAACTCATTCTATAAAGCCAATATAACAATATTACCAAAACCAGATAAAGACAATAAGGACACTACAAAAAAAAAAAAAAAAAAAAAAAAAAAAAAAAGAAAAAAGAAAATTACAGACCAATATCCTTAATGAATAAAGATTCAAGAATCCTCAACTGAATATTGCAAACTGAATCTAAAAGCTAATTAAATAATTATTCTCCATGATCAAGTGAGTTTTATACCAGGTATGCAAGGATGGTTCAATGTAAGAAAATCAATTAGTCAAATAAACCTCAAAAATATCAGTTTTTTAAAAGACTTTATCCATGTGTGATTGATGGCCTATTATAACCTGTTTATCCTTGCTATCAAAATGTTTTCCATAGACAAGCAGCCTCACCAAGTTTCTGGGAGCTTTTTTGAAATATCTCACCCCAGAACTTCTGGATCATAATAGGCATTTTAACAAGGTTCTCCAGGTGATTCACATGCACAGAAAAGATTGTTAAGAACAGTTGTGTATGTTTTTGTATTAAAAATCTTACATGGGTGTGAATCATCAGAATTCAGAACCATTTAGTAATCCACCTCAAAACAGATTTTCCTGTAAAAGTAGTCTATACCTCCATCAAAGAATGAAAGGGATGAGGTAGCATGTAAAAATAGGACCTAGTTTAAATACTTAATTTCTGTGCAATAGATGTTACTTATCTATTGCAGTTTTGTGGGTTTTTTTTTGACTTTTATAAAGGGTATTTATTTGGGGTGGAAGCTTACAGTTACAAGGCCCTAAAGAGTCCAACTCAAGGTACCATATGAGGTACTTCCACACCCAAAGTCTGTTGCCAGATGTTGAAACAAGATAGCAGGCAATGTGTGTGAGGGTTTAGCCTTTCTCCTTCCTCTTAAGGCTCCATGTTCCCAGCTTCTTCTGATCTCAACTGTAGGCTGGCATAGGGCTCATCTCTCTTCCTATGGGGTTTGTTTCTTTCTGGGCTTAGCTGCTCTATACTCTTCACAAGGTCAGCTATAAACTATCAGGCTCATCTCTCTTCCTGGGGCTGCAGGATCCTCTGTGTGTCTACTTCCGTGTGAGAGTCTGTTTTTCCAGTCCACCAAGGGGGCTGGGACTCAATGCTGAGTCACACTCTAATGATGTGGTTGAATCTAAGCCCTAATCTTAACATATAATTTAATCAGACATCTCAGCTGACTCTAATACAATCAAAGGGTTATCATGTCCATAGGAACAGAGCAGTTTAAAAACAATCTATATCTCTTTTAGGAATTCACAAATAGTATCAAACTGCCACAGCTAATATGACAATGAGCTAATAATACAGAAAAAAATATAAGGATTCCCATATGCCCCACCTCCCACACCTCCCACAACCACCCACATAAACAACCCTTATTAGTGTGGCACATTAATTGCAATTGATAAACACATCCCGGGGCTTTGCCATTAAGCATGGACCATAGTTTGCATTGTAGACAACAGTCTCTCCCACCCAGTTCTGCATGTTATATGATGATATGAAATGGCCTATATCTGTCATCCAGTGTCACTCAGGACAATTCCCAAGTCCTGAAAATGCCCCTGTATTACAACTGCTTTCCCCACTCCCTGCTCTGGAGCCTCCAGTGGCCACTGATCCCACATCAATGTAATTTCTTCCATTGCCTGAATCACGATATGTCTATAGTAGAATACCAATATGTCCACTCTAGTCCATAGCTCTTCCCCCCATCCTGAGGAGTCTGGGATGGTGATGCCCACCCACCTCCAATTGAAAGGGGGCATATATCACATGGGAAAGATGGATGGGATTATCCTGCCTGCAGCTGCATACAATCTCCATTCACTGGGATGGCCATTGTCCATCATCATCTCCCAGCCAGTTGTCCTGGGTGAGTCCAGTGAGCTGTAGAGCACTAATTGCTGCTACTCCAATATTCCTGGCCCAGCTGGCACATGGACAGCCCACAGACTCAAGTTTCTGGATGTACACCTACAAAATCTAGCACCAAGTATAGGTTTGAATAGAAGGGACAGATAAGCCAGTAGCCCCACTATTTGAGGTAATATCAGATTTGGAATTCTATGAGATCCCCCTGAGATTTGCAGAAGCATTATCTTTGGGATGACTTCCAAGTCATTTTGAAGTCTCTTAACTGAATTAACTCATTTATCTTTAACTTTCCCCCCTTTTACTCAAGGTCTTTTTCCCTTCACATTGCCAGTTGTTGCTTGGTAGCAATCCTTCAGTGCCAGGGAGGCTCATACCTGGGAGTCATGTCCCACACTGGGAGGAAGGTAAATCATTCATATGCTGACTTTGGCTTAGAGAGAGGCCACATTTGAGCAACAAGGAGGCTCTCAGGAGGCAACCCTTAGGCACCCCATAAGAATAGGCTGTTTCAATTTCAAGAGCAAAGACTCATAAGGCCAGTCATCAATATCAAGGGCCCATCAGTGGATCATGCTTCTTTGCCAGTCATTGCCCTGCACTTGGGGGACTGTTGCTCATCCCTTAGAGAATGTGGCAGAGCTCTCCAGGATGGGAATTCAGTATTCTCTCATTTATTGATTGATTCTCCACCAACTGTGACAATGTCCCATGAATGTTTGAACATTTTTATGTACCTTATATTTATGCTCAGGTGAACTTTCTCCCATGTATCCCCCATCCTTGACACCCCACACCAGTGATCCTCCCCCACCCCAGTTATAACCCTTCTGTGATCTAAATATTCTTCAAACATGAAGCCATTACAATAGCTGAATACAATTAATAGGAAAATGAAATAATAATGATAAGTTTGAATGTAAGAGATAAAATACATAAAAGTTTAAAAAACTGAAAATAAAATTAAAATATTGATATATTAAAAACACAAAAAATATTTAAAATTTTTTTTTGACCTTTTGCTTTTCATCGTTGCAATATCTGGTGTCCATCTGAACCATGGCACTTTCTCCCTCTCATTTCCCAGTGTCTCCCTATTTTTCATTTTGTTTTCAAAGAAGGTTTAGGTCACAGCAAAGTCACACACAGAATACACGAAACTGTCATATACCCAACATCCTGCCCCTTTCCTCCCCCCCATATTAACACCTTTTTGTATGTGGATGACAGCATTGTTATAACTGATATATAAATAGTGAAGCAGAGCTACTAAACATTGTCAATTGTTTAGACTATGGTTTACATTTTAGATTGTACACTTTTATAAATATTGATGATATTTACCATACTCTGTGTCCATCACTGTATGGTAATGAAGAACATTTCCACTGACCACTATATATCCCCTGTTTAATCTATTCTATTCCTCCCATCCCATCCCCCTGGGGCCCATGACGACCCTTGGCATGACTCACTGGATGACAATATTCATAATTACATGCAACAAGAAGTCTTGACACACTGGTTTGTCCTCCTCTATTAGGAACCACCCTTGCTCTTGAGAGACTACTGCCTGTCTATTTCTGAACTAATCAGTCCTCACAAGGATGGGAGTCCAACTCCTTCCCACTCATTATGTGAGTCTCCACCCACTGATTCAACATATAGAAACCTACTACAGGTGTGCTCTGTCCCAAATTCCCCCCAACCAACACCCTAAACCAGTGACCCTTCCCTGTCACATTGCCATAAGAACATTACCACTTCTGAACTTTCAACCTTGTACCTACAAATCCCCAGCGTTCACCTCGTCTTTCTTCCAACCCTCCCCCCAGTTTCCTGCACTTCTAACCCACACTAACCAATCTACACACCTGTCAACCCTGCAACAACCAAACCAATAATATCACTACCCTCCTGTCCTATCCCTTCAATATGCAACTACATTCTAACACTTTACCATAGGTTATGTCTGTATGGGTGTTGGCTCACAACCTTCTCTTCTCTTTTTATTTCTTTTAAACTTATCTTCCAGACAAAAGCTCTCTGAGACTGCTCAATTTCCTTAATTCATATCAGTCAGATCAGATACTGTTCATCCTTCAATGGTGGGCTTGCTTCACTCAACATAAATTATTCAAGATTAATCGATGTTTTCCTGTGTGTTAGCACTTTATTCCTTCTTACAGCTGAGTATAATTCCATTGTATGTATGTACCACATTTTGTTTATCCATTCATCTGTTTATGGGCACCTGGGGTGATTCCAACTTTTGGCAGTAGGGAACAATGCCAATAAGAACATTGGTATGCATAAATCTGTTCATGTCTTTGTTTTCAATTCTTCAGGGTATATACCCAGCAGTGTAATTGCTACATCATATGGAAGTTCTATACTTAGTTTTTGGAGGAACTGCCAAACCATTCTCAATAATGCCTGGACCATTCTACATTCCCACCCAGCAATGGATGAGGATACCCATTCCTCCACATCCTCTCCAACATTTATAGTCCAGTTTTTTTTAATAGCTGCCATTCAAATGGGTGTAAGATGGTGTCTCATTGTAGTTTTGATTTGCATTTCTCTAATAGCTAGTGATGTCGAGCATCTTTACATGTGCATTTTAGCCATTTGTATTTCTTCCTTGGAGAAGTGTTGTTTCAGGTCACTTGCCCATTTTTTAAATGGGTTGTTTGTCTTTTTATTTTCAAAGTATAGGATTTCTTTATGTATGCAGGATATTAGGCTTCTATCAGATATATGGTTGCCAAATATTTTCTCCTACTGCGTAGGCTGTGTATTTACTTTCTTGATAACATCTTTTGAGGTGCAGAAGATTTTAATTTTAGATCTCATTTATGTATTTTTTCTTTTGCTGCTCATGCTTTGGGTGTGAAGTTCATGAAAGCATTTCCTATTACAAGGTCCTGTAGATGCTTCCCTACATTATCTTCCAAGGTCTTTATGGTCTTGGCTCTTATATTTAGATCTTTGATCCATCTTAAGTTGATTTTTGTATAACATGTGAGATTGTGTTCCTTTCTCATTCATTTGGACACACATATACAGTTCTCCAAGCACCATTTGCTGAAGAGGCCATTCTCTCCCAACTGAGTTGGCTTGGTGGCCTTTTCAAATATCACACGACTGAATATGTGAGGATCTATATCAGAACTCTCAATTTGGTTCCATTGGTCAGTAGGTCTATCCTTGTGCTAATACCATGCAGTTTTGAGCACTGTAGCTTTGTAGTATGTTTTAAAGTGAGGTAGTGTGATACCTCCAACTTCATTTTTCTTTTCAAATATATCTTTGGCGATTCAGGGTTTTTCACCCTTCCAAATATATTTTGTAGTTTATTTTTCCAATTTAACAAATAATACAGTGTTAATTTTTATTGGGATTGCATTAAATATGTAGATTAGTTTGTGTAAGATAGACATCTTGATTATGTTTAGCCTTTCTGTCCATGATCAGGGAATATTCTTCCATTAATTTAAATCTTCTTTGATTTGTTAAAACAGTGTTGTTTAGTTTTCTGTATGTAAGTCCTTTACAACTTTAGTTAAATTTATTCCTAGGTATTTGATTCTTTTTGTTACTACTGTAAATGGTATTTTTTTCCAGAGTTCCTCCTCAGACTGCTCGCTATTGATGTACAGAAATGCTGCTGATTTTTGAGCATTGATCTTAGTCTGCAACTTTACTGAACTCCTTTATAAGTGCTAGAAACTTTGTTGTAGATGTCTCAGGGCTTTCTATGTATAGGATCATGTAGTCTGCAAATAGAGAAATTTTGACTTCTTCCTTTCCTATCTGGATGCCTTTTATATCTTTTTCTTGTCTCTGTGCTCGAGCAAGTACTTCTAAAATAATGTCAAATAGGAGTGGTTATAGTGGGCCTCCTTGTCTTGTTCCCCATCTTAGAGGGAAAGCTTTTAGGATTTTATAATTGAAGATGATGCTAGCT
>JAQZBX010036457.1:0-24175 GCA_029593785.1 Cabassous unicinctus
TGGCAACAGAATGTATGAATAAATTGTGTTATCTTCATTTATTGTAAACTATATGCCAGTGAAAATGAACTATAGTTATATACAATATGAATGATTATTAGAAATATAATATTGACTGAAAAAAGCAAGTCTTGAATTCTGTACAGCATGAACAACCAATTTAAATAAATCACAAAAACAAGAAAATTAAAGAATAATTTGGTTATCCTATTTTAAATTTTATGTAAAAAGGGAAGAGATTGGTAACTTAAAAAATAAATCAGAGGATTGTGGGAAGATAGCTATAGGGAGCTTCAGGACTCAGTCCTCTCATCAAACCAACATTCAGTCTGGAACAACTATTTTGAAACTCCAGAGGCCAGAATAACACTGCACAATGTCCAGGGAAGAGTGGGAGGAAGAGGCTGATAAATTACAGTAAAGAACAGTAAATTGCTCTCTCCATGTGGCAGCTACTGGCACCCATCCCCCTCTCTTGTGGCAGGCTGCCATGGGGTCCAGTCCCTGGCTAGCTGCTGATGACAGAAAGAGATGCAAAAATCCATTTCCCCAAGAACATGGGTGGGCACAGCAGATCACTAATCATGGCTTTTGATTAGCGACTTTGGATTGCAGGGGGCCAAGCTCTAAGGGCAGCCATTGTTTCTACATGCCCAGAGAAGGGCAGTGGCTGCCATTGTTTCAAACTGCCCCAGACATGTGTGGCCACAGTGGAGACTTAAGGATGCTGTTTTCCTCAGGATGGTGGGAGAGTTAGTTGAAGGGCTGCATTTGATGGGCAGGCCAAGAAAGCTCAGCTTTGGGGAGCTGTGCAAGAAGTTCTTGACAACCTTCCTGATTCCCTTCTCAGGGCACTTTGGAACCAGTCTGCACCCCCTTGTGGGTGCCTGGCCCTGTTTTGGCCGGGAAAGACTGATTTGGGAAAGTCCCCTCCATTGTGCCCTTCCTTCTAGAATTTCCATTCAGGCAAAAGCGGCTTGAGATAGTGAAAGGAGTGTTAGAAACTATAGAGGCAGGCACTCTGGGGCAAAGTCTTGACAGCTTCAAACATCCAGGAGAGGGAGGTCTGTCTCCTGGAAAACAGAGGGGAAAACCAAATTCCTATAAGAGGGGAACAAAACATCTAACAAGCAAAGCCAAGGACAAGAAAAGGCCCAGAAAGACAGGGGAAAACTTGCATCCTGCATTCACTTTGGGAAGACCTTCCTGAGAGGAGGGCTGAAGCTCAAGAAAATCTCTGTCTTATCACCAGCTGGTTACAAAATCAAGAAATAGACATCTCAGGGAATAAATCCCAGGGTTAACATTTTAAAATATTAAAATGTATAGTGTGCAACAAAAGAGTATAAGACATAAAACCAAACAAACAGGAAATGCTGGCCCATCCACAGGAAGAGAATAAAAATCCAGAAAACACCAATGAAGAAAGCCAGAATGTGGACATAGAAAACAAAATCTTTAAAAAAATTATCTTAAAAAATTAACTTAAAAATGTTCAAGGAGATGAAAGAAAATACAGAGGAAGAACTAAAGGATATCTATCAGGAAAACAATGAATGAACAATATGAAAATCTTAGTAAAGAGATAGAAATTTAAAAAGGAACCAAACAGAACTACTGGAGGTAAAGATGACAATAACTGAAAGGAAAAATTCCCAGGAGGGTTTCAAGAGCAGATTGGAGCTGGCAGAAGAAAGAATCAGTGAACTCAAAGACACTTGAAGTGAGGTTGAGGAGAAGAAAGAAAGAATTATTAAAAGCAAAAAGATCCTAAGACAGCTGCAGGACACC
Organism: Cabassous unicinctus; assembly: GCA_029593785.1. NCBI lineage: Eukaryota > Metazoa > Chordata > Mammalia > Cingulata > Chlamyphoridae > Cabassous > Cabassous unicinctus. The sequence goes on from JAQZBX010036457.1 coordinate 1,792, forward strand.
ATCAAGTGTACCAATATATGCATGATAAGAGTCCCAGAAGAAGAAAGAGAAAAGGGGCAGAAGGAATACTCAAAGAAATAATGTCAGAGAACTTCCTAAACTTAGCAAAAGATGTGACTATGTATCTCCAAGAAGCACAAAGAACACCAAAAAGAATAAACATGAAGAAAAATACCTCATCATATATTGTTCACACTATTGAATGCAAAGGGCAAGGAGAGAGTTCTGAAAGCTGCAAGAGAAAAGCAACATGTTACATTCAAGGAAGTCCAAATTAGATTGAGTGCTGGTTTCTTATCATGCATCATGGAGGCAAGAAGGTAGTGTGTTGAAATACTTAAAATGCTGAAAGAAAACAACTGCCATCCAAGAATTTTTTTGTCCATTGAGACTTTCTTTCAAATATAAGGGGGGGATTAAGACATTCTCAGATAAAAGCTGAGAGAGTTCATCACCACTAGACCTGCCCTACAAGCAATACTAAAGGAAGTTCTTCAGACTGAAAGGAAAAACATTAGATAGTGGTTCTAAGTGGCATAAAGAAAGAAAGATCTGAGGTAAATGTAACCATTTGGGTAAATGTAATTGCCAATATTGTTGTAGTGTATTGTTTGGAATGTAACTCCCTTTCTTACTTCCTACAGGTGCTAAAATGCAAATGCATAAAAAATAAATATAAATCTATGCTTTTGGACATACAATGTACAAAGATTTAAGTGGTAACAAGTATATAAAAAACAGGTCAGTGGACAGAGAGGGGTATAGGAAAAGTATATGTGCATGCTATTGAAGTTAAGTTGGTATCAAAACAAATATGACTTATACATTTATGATGTTAAATTTTAACCCCATGGTAATCACAAATAAAATAGATGAAAAATATATACAGATAGAAATGAGAAGGCACACAATTATGGTACAACACAAAAAATCAAATAAATGTAAATATAGGCATGAATGATAGTGAGGGCCAAAAAGGTATAAGACATGCAAAGACTAAATATCAAAATGGCAGAAGAAAGTCTTGTATTATCAGTAGTGACATTAAATGTAAATGGATTAAACTTTCCAGTCAAAATGTAGAGATTGACAGAATGGGTAAAAGAGCATGACCCAACTATATGCAATCAGCAAGAGACTCACCTTAATTTCAGAGATACAAATTAGTTGAAAGTTAAGGATGGAAAAATACACACAGCACATTAAAAGAATTATGCAGCATGATCAAGTGGGATTTACATTTGGTATACAATGTTGGTTCAACATAAGAAAATCAATGTGTAATAGTCCACATTAACAGAATGAAGGAGAAAACTGCATGATCATTTCAACTGACACATTAAAGGCATTGGACAAAGTCCAGCACCCCTTCTTGGTAAAAACACTTAGAACGCTAGGACTAGAAGGAAACTTCCTTAGTGTGATAAAGGGCATATATGAAAAGCCCACAGCTAACATCCTATTTAATGGTGAAAGACTGAAATAAGATCAGGAATAAGACAAGGAATCCCATTGTCACCACTGTTATTCTTCATTTTACTAGAAGTTCTTGCCAGAGCAGTTAGACAAGAAAAAGAAATAAAAGGCATCTAAATTGATAAGGAAGAAGTAAAACCTTCCCTATTTGCAGATAATATGATCCTATATACAGAAAATCCAGAAAAATCCACAACAAAGCTCCTAAAGATAATAAGTGAATTCAGCAAAGTGGCAGGGTATGAGATCAAGACACAAAAATCAGTAGTGTTTCTACACATTGCCAATGAACAATCAGAAAAAGAAATCAAGAAAAAAATTCCATTCAAAATAGCAACTAAAATAATCAAATATCTATGAATAAATCTAACCAAGGACATAATGGGCTTATACACAGAAAACTACAAAACATTGCTAAGACCTAAATAAATGGGAAGATATTCAATGTTCATGGATTGGAAAACTAAATATTGCTAAGATGTCAATCCTACCCAAAGCAATTTATAGATTCAATGCAATCCCAGTCAAAATTCCAACAACCTTCTTTGCAGAAATGGAAAAGCTAATCAAATTTACATGGAAGGGTAAAAAGGGATCTGAATAGCTAAAGCTATCTTGATAAAGAAGAATGAAGTTGGAGGACTCACACTTCTTGATCCTAAAGCTTATTGCAAAGCTACAGTAATCAAAAGCCTGGTTGTGGCACAAGGACAGAAATATAGACAAATGGAATTAAATTGAGAGCTCAGAAGTCAACCCTCACATTTATGGCCAACTGATTTTTGACAAGGAGCAAATGCCACTCAATTGGGAAGGAATAGTTCCTTTAGCAAATTGTGCTGTGAAAACTGGATCTTAATTTGGGGAAAAAAAAAAAAAAAAGGACCTCACACCATATACAAAAATCAACTCAAAATGGATTAAAGACCTAAATATAAAAGCCAGAACTATCAAACTCCTAGAATAAAGTAGAGAATCATCTTTAGGAACTGGTGTTAGCAATGATTTTTAAAAGGACATGCAACAAAAGAAAAAATAGGCAAATGGTACTTCAAAAAAAAATTTTTTTTTTTGGCTCAAAGGATTTTATCATGAAAGTAAAATAACAGCCTACATAATGGGAGAAAATATTTGGAAACCACATATCTGATAAAGTTTTTATATCCAGAATATATAGTGGAATCCCTCAACTTAACAACAGAAAGACAAATAATGCAATTTAAAAATGTGCAAAATACCTGAATAGATATCTCTCCAAGCTAGATAAACAAATGGCCAGAAAGCACATGAAAAGATGCTCAACATCGTTAGCTATCAGGGAAATGCAAACCAAAACCATAATTAGAATCCATTTCATACCCATTAGAATGGCTGCTATTAAAAAAAACAGAAAATAACAAGTGTTGGAGAGGATGTGGAGAAATAGGAACACTCATTCCTTCCTGGTGGGAATGTCAAATGGTGCAGCCACTGTCAAAGATAGTTTGGCAGTTCCTCAGAAAGCTAAGTATAGAACTACTCTATGACCCAGCAATATACCCAAAAGAATAGAAATTAGGGACTTGAACAGATATTTGCACACTGATGTTCATAGTGACATTATTCACACTGGCCAAAAAGATGGAAGCAGCCCAAATGTCTGTCATTGGATAAATAGAGAAATAAAATGTGGTATATACATACAATAGAGTATTATTCAGCTCTAAAAAGGAATGAAGTCCTGATGCATGTGACAACATGAATGAAACTTGAAGACATCATGTTGAGTGAAATAAGTCAGATATAAAAAGGAAAAAATATTGTGTGATCTCACTGATTTGCAACAATTAGAATCAACAACCTAAAGACTCAGAATCTAGAATATAGGTTACCAGGGACAGGGTGGGGATAGGCAATGGGAAGTTAAGGCTTAAATGTACAGGGTTCCTATAAGGAACAATGGAAATATTTTGGTGTAATGGATGGTGGTGATGGTAACACAAAATTGTGAATGCAATTAACAGCATGGAAATATGTATCTCAATATGATTAAAAGGGGAAATGTTAGATTGTATATTTGATAATAGAATAAAAATTTTAAAAATCCATGGAACCATACATGCTACACAGTGAACCCTAATACTTTAATTAATAGAACAGTTATAAAAATATGCTGTCATAAGTTGTAACAAATGTTCCACACGAATGCAAGGTGTTAATAATAGAGTGGTATATGGGGAATCCTGTATTTTATGCATAATTGTTCTGTAAATGCACAAGTTCTTTAATAAAGAAAAAAAAATCAGTAATGTTCTCTCTTTGGGGGAAGCAGAAAGGGATGGGAAGAGCACAGAAGCAGATACAATGGTACTGATAATGTTCTTCAACTGGGTGATAGATTCACAGTTCATTTCATTTTCATCCTTCATAAGTCATATATGTTAAAATATTCTTTTTATGTATCAAATATGCATTTTCAAAAATACAGGAATTATTTATTGCTTTAGAAAGCTACATGTTTCTGTTAGGGAATATAAAAGATAAAAATTATCTTTAATTTTTAAAGGTCTCATTTCTTTTTAAAGATTTTATTTATTTATTTATTTATCCCCTCCCTGCTGCTTGTGCTCACTGTGTCCATTTGCTGCCTGTTTTTCTGTGTCTGCTTGTCTCCCTTTGTTGGGTCGTCCTGCTGCATCAGCTCACCGCGCCGCGCGGGCTGGACTGCCTTCACCAGGAGGCCCTGGGAATCGAATCTGGGGCCTCCCATATGGTAAATGGGAGCCCTATCAATTGAGCCACATCCGCTTCCCCTCATTTCTTTTTAGCCTCCAAATATTTGGCTAAGAATTCAAAGTAATTGATGCTCCTTGAAGTAGAGTGCTCAAAGTTAGAATTGCTTAAAAAATTTTTTTTGTCAGCAAGGTAAAAGAAAGACTAGTGTTATCAAAAGTTCATCATATATATATAAAGCCTTCATGTATGGCTGTAGAACATTTTTAGAATTTTCATCCATTCTAACATTGGGATTTTATATTACAATCAAGGAAAGACCTTTTTTTAAGTGTAAAAATGACTCTAAGCATGTTTAATAATTTTAATAGTATACTGGAGTAAAGATGTCAATGTGAATTGACATCTTTGCTTGATGTGGAAGAGCCAGGAGTAAGGAGAGCTGGCTTCTAATCCCTGTTCTTGCATTTCCTCTGTGACCTTGGGGGGAAAACACTTTATCATATATAAATGTTATTTTTAATCTGCAAAAGAACCTACTAATATTTCACCTTCATAACTTACTGAGTTGTTGCAAGGCCAAGACAAGATAATGTGTGTTAAAGGTTAAAAATTTTGTATACATGTGAGGGACTATAAGGATTTTGATCAATTTTCTTGGTGTTTTTCAGTGTTTACTTTTTGCTTGTAAATTGAGTTGCTTTTGCCTTTATATCCATATGTTTTTAGTGGTTCGCATTAGTTGGCATTATATAGTTGACATTATATAATATATAATTATATTAATCATGTATTTCCCTGGATATGTAATTTATTTGTACAGATCTATTAGTCAGTATAACTTAATACTTAAAGATATTGAAGAAAATGTGTTTCTCCTTTAGAAACAGGAAAAGTGAATTTAAAAAAATTCATTGATACTATGATGAGCAACACGGAGCGATTCTCTGACGAATTATGTATGTATGAACATAATATCTTGTGCTTTTTGTGAACCAAATTGTTTGATAGATTTTAGAAGAGTTTAAGATACAAAAAGGGCTAGTTTTCCTGCAGGTCATCTGGTAGATATGCATGCCTTACTGCTATGTTTGTTCTTAATCTTCTCCATTACTGACCCCTGATTTTAAGAACAACTTCCACATACAAGCAAATTAAAAGCTATCATCATCTTACTTTTCATCCCTACACTTACTGTAGAGAGCTAGAATCTTGTGTGTGAGATTCAGTTTTTGGGTGATTTAAATTATCTTCCCACTTTGGGAAATGTTGCCATCTAGTGGCTATAGCTGAGTACCAACATACAGGATTTCTGATTTCAGCTGTTTGCATTTCTTTCCATCTTCCAATTTATCCAAGAATATTTTTTGAGACGTTACTGTATACTTGGCTTTATGTTAAGCTGTGGGTGTGTTAAGATGGAAAAGACTGTCTTTTCCAGTACTAGCTCGCTGTAAGGAAATGTAAGGCTATTATATGTGTAATTTATATGGAGTAAAAGTCTGATAACTCTTTTGAATGAAGTTAGTACTGTAAAAATTGAGGCTAAAAGGAACAATTGTGTTATTCTGTGCTTACTTATTGGATAATACTTGATTTTAAGTTAACAGCTATTTTTACCTTAATTTGTTTCCTATACAAGGGTAGACAATAGATAAATTAGGTGAAGAGATTATTTGTATTGTCAAAGACTTTTAAGTTTTTCTAGGAATTTCAATTTCATGGAGGTCAAAAAATTTATTAGGCCAGAATTGTATAGTATATATTATATTATTCGTATTTGTAGTTTTATTTCCTTTCTCTTTATTAATATTGTTTGCTTGTGTGTACTTTTCCTTTTTTCTTGATCTGACTGCTCAGGGGTATGTTTTCTTTATTGGTTCTATTTGTCTCATTGGAACCCTCCATCCATTTAATCCTCTCCTTTCTCTTCATTCATCAGTCTCCTCCTGTTTTCATTTTTTCTTTATTCAGTTTAAATTCTCTGATATATCTCTCCCCAATACCTTAACCTCTGTCCTTTCCTATCTGGCAAAACTACCAACCCTGAATAAACACAATTTTCTCCTTTCTTCTTGTGGTTGAGAGCATTTCTGGAGAAAACCACATGGTTAAGCAGATTAAACAGGGTATCACTATAATATCTTTCTCATCAATGTCTTCAGGCCCTTAACATACCCAGGAATTACACAATTTTCCCCTTTTTAAAAAAATGAACTCATTCTCCCACTCAGAAACAATTATTTAAAATCTTCTCTATTCTCCTTAAAATTCCAATCCTAGTCCATCCTTTACTCCTCTCACATTTAGGAGATAATTTACTTTATAGAGAAAATAGAAGCCACCATATAGGAACTATCACAACTTAAAAAAAATACTAAATTTCCAAACATATTTAAATCTATCTCATTTTCTGTTTCTCCTCTTCTGAGATAATGGAAGAGTGCTCCTGTCCCTACAATATGTCAGTTCTTCCCTTCTATGCTCTGGATTATATTTATTCCCATTTTCTCAGGAATCCTATATTGTTGATTGTGCCTTCTTTCCTATACCATCAATCTTCTGTCTTAATGCAATCCTTTCTATTAGCATGAAAATATGCACAATTCTTTCCTTCTGCCTCCTTTTCTCTCCCCCCCCCCTCTGTCTTTTTTAGGAGGCACTGGGGATTGAACCCAAGATCTTGTACATGTGAAGCAGGTGCTCAACCACTGAGCTACACAGCTCCATGGACAATTCTCATTTATCTTAAAAAAATAGATAAAAAGCAAATCTCATTCCATATTCTTATCTATTGCTCTCTCTTTCCATTCTTTCCCAATGAACTTTCACAAAGTTGTTATTTCCATTTCATCACATCCCACTCCAGTCTGGCTTCTGCCTTCATCCACTGAAATTTCTCCATGTTACTAAATGGAATGTTTCGTCTCCCATCATCCTTGATCTCTCAGGACTTTTAGACACAGTTAACCAGTGTTCCTTCTTGAAACTCTTTCTTTGGTCTAACAAACTTAGCTTGGCATAGTGTCTTCATTGTGCTCAGAGGTATTTAGTAAGTAATTATGTAGCTTTAACTTTCCAGAACTCAGAAGAAAATTCTGGTCTAATCATTCTTTCCTAACTTCTCTCTCTCTCTCTCACCCACCCTTATTTTAGTTCTACCCCTAGCTTTCCCAAATTTCCACCTTTTTTTTTTTCCTACTTATTTTCAGAACAAACAAGTACTGGGTGAGAAATATTTTTCCCCAGCCTTCTTATATCAAATAACATTCAATTAGTAAAATTATTGAAATTGTTTTTCAGTAATGTTTTCTCTGAGCAAGTGGATGTTTTAAGAATGCATGCATACAAATGTCTATTGCATATGGAAGTTGGGCTTATCTGTAGTAGTGTTGAAATGGTATGGTAGATAGCTTTTCATTTCTAGTGTTTATGGTTAACTAGAAAGTTGAATTTTTGCTCTGGTTGGATTTGGCCATAATTCTGCAAGTATAGTCTTTTGTCTGTCTTTTGCCTCTCTCTGTCTCTATTCATCTAGTCCTCTATTAAGTATTTACTATGTATGAAGATTTGTTCTAGGATATGGAGACAATAAAGAATATTTCTGGCTTTAAAGGAATTTAGAATTTAGAAGAGGATATGAGAAATAAACTCAAAACTCAAAGTATAAAGATGTTCAAATAAAGTGCTCCATGAATTGAGAAAAGGGAGAAATGTCTGATTTAAGGAGTTTATATATTATTTGGTTGATAGAAAACCTTTAAAATTAATGAGTAGGAGAGTGAGATGATTTGAGTTACATCAATATGAAGGATGCATAAGATGGGGGAAGAGCCTGACGTTCTTCATTAACAACTACTAACTGCTTGGACAAGTCACTTAACATGTCTGGATATGAGTAATCCTTGTCTGCATATTTATGACTTTGGATTAGATAATATTTAAAATACTTGTTGAATCTAGAATTTTATTTAACCATTTATCACCCAATAAATAATTACATGCTGGGTAGGAACTGAGCTAAGTTCTGGGATACAGCAAAACACATGGTTCTAGCCTTTATAGGACTGTAATAGACCAGGTAGGAAGTTGTGAGAACTTGAACTGGGAAAGTGGCAGTTAGGATATATGAAAATATTAGATTCAATAGAATTTGGAATGTTGGAAGAAGACAAAAGTTGTCTAAGATAACTGGAGTTTTAGAAATGGTCAAGTCACTGGGAGATGCTAGTTTGAAGAGGCAGAATACTGATTTCATTTTGGGATATGTTGAATTTGAGGGACTAGTAATGTAGGAATAGAGTCTGGTAGAAGTCAGGACTTGATAGAGGTTCAAAATAATTTAAAAATAATTTAAAGAGAGATGATAGTTGAAGGTAATCAGACAATAAAACCTCATTCCTTCCACTAAATCTACTAACAAATCTGCATTTGTACTAATAAACTTGACCTTCCTTCATGTTACAATAGAAGATTTATACCTGCTTCTTTCTAAGACAATTCTTTAATTTGTGCTCTGGATATCTTTTGCACTTGCAACTATCCCCTCTCACTCTGCCATCATTGATTTGTGGCTTTCTATGGAATTATATTCATAATTAATTAATTAATTAATTCACTAAGTATTATTGAGCATCTGCTATTTGCTTGGTGCTGTTCTAAGTATTAGATTCAGGGTTACGAAAATATTCAAAAGACTTGTTTATAGCTTATCACTACTTTCATATTTTTCATTTCATTTCTTCCTCTTATTTTGTTTTCTATTTCTTATTTTTCTATTTCTTGTTTAATTGTATTTTCTGGAACCTCTAGTACAGCTGTGAACAGAAATGATAACAGTCATCTCTCTCTTATTTTTGACTTTGAAGGAAATAGGACATTTACTTGTTTAATAAATATTTTATTCTCAGGTTAAGAAGGGTCACCTCTATTTTTGGTTTCCTAAAAGTTGTTTTATTTTTTTTAAATCAAGAGTAGATAATGAGTTTTATCAAGTGCCCTTTCTGTATTTTTTAAAAAGATCATCATGTAGTTTTTCTCCTTCAGTTTGTTAACGTGTGGATGGCATTAATAGATTTTCTGATCCAAGACATCTTTCATATTTTAGGATAAACCGTTCATGATGTTTAGAAATACTTTATGGATTTGGTTTTGCAAGTATTTTATTTATTATCTTTATGAACTTTGCATATGTGACCCTAATTTTCCTTTTTATTATTTGTTTCTGGTTTTGGTATCACAGTTATCTTAGCCTCATAGAATGAGTTGGGAAGTTTTCTGTATAAAAGATGGGCTTATAAAATTTGCCTTCAGGGCTTGCTTTTTTTTAATTTTTTATTTGTTTTTATTAAGGCTTGCTTTATTTTTTTAAAATAAAAATGAATTTTTATATTTTTGACTATTGATTCAGTTTTTTAAATGGTTGCATGTCACTTCAGATTTCATTTCTTTTTGTCAGTTTTGGTAATTTATATTTTTCTAGAAATTATGCATTTCCTCTAACTTCTCAAATTTATTGGCATAAACTTATTCATTATATTCTGTTATAATTTTAAAAAATCTTCTCTATCTGTAGTTATGTTCCCTAATGTGGTTTATGTCATTTTTCCTTTAATCTTCACAGAGGTTTGTCTGCTTTGTTAGTATTATTAAAAATCCGTTTTATTAATCTATTAATTTATTATTTCATTCTTCTTTCTTTGAGTTTGCTGCCATTCTTTTTTCTAGCTTCTTGAGTTGGCTGCTTATCTCATTAATTTTCAGGGTTATTTTTTCTAGTATAGGTATTCTAAGTTATAACTTTCCCTTTAACATTGCCTTTGCAGCAGGCCACATGTTTCAATACATAATGTTTTTTATATCATTTATATCTAAATATTTCAACATTTCCACCATTTTTTTTTTCTGAAGTATATTTTGTTTTCAAACATAGGTAGATTTTAATACACTTTGTTTTACTTTTGCTGTTTCTTCCTAAGTGATTTCTAATTTTTCACATTCTTGTTTAAAAACATGGTCTGCATGATACTGAGTCTTTGACAGTTAAGATTTTATTATTCACATTTATTGAATGCTTACTTTGTGCCAGCACTGTCGCAAATACTCATTAACTCATTTAATTCTCATATCAGCTCTATTATGTTTATTTTATAGATGAGAAAACCAAGGCACAGAGGTTAAAAAATCCTGCCTAAGGTCACACTGCTAGTATGTTATAATTAAGATTTGAATTCAGGTAGAGCTTATCCTTTAAACATCTACATTTTTATCATTTGGCTGCTGTGATATCAGCTCAGGAACATACACAGTTAATATTTCTTCCTCATTGCTGGCATTTGAAGATTTCTCTTCTTTTTGAGCTTAGCACCCAGTTCTGTTCATGCTTAAAACTTAGGAGTCATTCTTTATTTATTTATTTTTTTAATTTTATTGAAGTATATCATCCATGCATGAACATACATAAACAATAAGTATGTAATAAAAGTTGTGAACTTACAAAACAAGCATGCATATCATTATACAGAGTTCCCATATGTATACCAACACCTTGCATTGTTGTGAACTATTTGTCACAAACTATGAAAAAGCATCATCAAAATATTACTACTAACTATATCCCATATCTTACATGTGGTGTATTTTACCCCCAACCCATCCAATTATTAACACCATGTATTAGTATTATATTTTTGTTATAGTTCATGAGAACTATATTTGTTCTGTTAACCACAGTCCATCTTCTACAGTAGAATTCATTGTGTTATACAGCCCCATGCTTTGTATAATCCATTCAAAGTGTACACTCAGTGGTTCTCATTTTCAACAGAGTTGTGCTCTCATCATCTCAGTCAATTTTAGAACATTTTCATTACAGAGTCATTCTAGATCCCTTTCTTTTCTGATGGCCCTAGTTACCCTGCTCCCACTCACCACATCTAATCCATTATTAAATATTATCTTTATTGATATTTTTTATTTAGTGTGTTTTGAGTTGGAGGTTAAAGGGGAATCTGGCTAGCTTCAGGCCATTATATTGCCAGTTGTTTCTTTGAAAATACTCATTCAGGTTTTTGTCCTTGCCACCCCATACTAACTTTTTACAAAAGCTAAATCTCATCTTCCTAAATTCTCAATGGTCAATTTTATGTGTTCATCTTGTTCTACCTCTAGCAGCTTTTAATATATGTTTTGTACTTGAAAAATTCTCTTTACCTGTTTTCTATGATAATATAGTGTCCTAAGTTTCCTCCTATGTTATTGGCCCTTCTTTTTCAGTTTTATTTGCTGGCTTTTTATTTTTCTGGCTGACCTTTAAATATTAGCATGATCCCAGATTCTATTCTCAGACTCATTCTCTAAGACTTTCTGAGTGATCTTATTGCTTTAAATAATATCTATATTTTTTGACTTCCAATTTATCTCAAACTTAATGTGTCCAAAAGAAAACTCTTGTACTTCAAAAAACCTATTCTTTCCCCAATTTTTCTTATTTCAGTTATTGATACCATTATCCACACAATTGCTTAGGCTTTAAACCTAGGAGTTCTCTTAACATCATGGCCCCAGCCCCCTCTGATTCCCATTCAGTTCATTACTAAATATTCTTAGCTTCATTCTAAAATACAACCTGAATTCAGACATTCATTGTCTCCATTGCTATCACCCTTGTCATGCCACTGTCATCTCTTTTTCTGAAATACTACAGTTGTTTCCTGTCTGATCTTCCAGAGTATCCATTCTTTATATAGCAGCAGAATGATCTTTATAAATTTATAATAAAATAATTTCATGCCTTCACTTAAAACCCTCCAAAGGTTTTCTATTGAAATTTTAATAAAAATACAAACTTTTTTCTATGATCTGCAGTGGCAGTTTGAAGAAGAAGCAAGAGTCAGAAAATTTTTGTGGGAGATATAGACCAAAACTACTTAATTCGGTTGTATCAATTGGAAATGTTTGTGAATACAGACTTTTGCATATATATAGTTCAATGAAAAATTTCTTTATAATTGTTATTCAGGGATGTGGAAACCATAAGTTCTTAAAATATTTCAGGTTCTTTAAAGATACATTAAACTTTGTGTTGCTTATTCTGTTTTAATATTTAAAAATTGGAAATTTAATTATGCTATCTATATTTGTAATTTTTATTAACAAGAAAAACCTCAGTTCCTGACTATTCTACATAATGTTTACTGTACTAACTTCTTGGATAAGCATGTTATAAAACTTGTATTTTATCCACCTTTTAGTATTGCCTGATGCTGTTGAAAGCCTCAACAATCTCAGCAAAGAGAAGATGAGTGTTTCTGACCTTTGGAACATTCTGTCTAGTTTGAATAGTAATTTAAAAAAAGATGAATTTTTAGCTGCACTGCAACTAGCAACAATTGATGGTGGGTATTCCCAATATTAAAATTAAGGTTATATACAAGAATATGGCTTTATCTTCTCTCAACCTTTATCATGTATTTGGTGTGATAGTGTTTCAACATGGTTGAAATGCCAATATATATTTAGGAAATATAAAGAAAGTTCATATTGTGTGCTTATTTTGTGGAAAAAGTATTAACATCTAATTTTTTATTACTTTAAATTGATAAAATATGTATTAAGTATCTTCAACTTTTATATCATGTTACTGGAAAATGGCACATCTCAGTGAACAAAGAGGGGATGATTAGGAAATGTGAAGAGATTATTCAAGTTTTATAACAACACTACTTGGGATAGCCACACTGTTTTGTAGAAATAGACTTTAATTTGTTAGGAAAACATATCTGCTGGTGACTACCACCTCTACTTAGTTAGCAAGTAAAAAAAAATCAATCAAATGAAGCAAAACAAAACGATATCAGCAAAGCTCACAAAAGCATTGTAAAACAAAGGCTGTTGTTTATTGCTGATATTCTGCATGCAGGAGAGAAAGAGAGTATATAGGCCACAGATGGACATTTCCACTCCCTCATATTCTTAGTACCTTAAAGTTGAAAATGTATTTTTATACTTCTTTATGTGGAATATTTATGCAAAACTAGCTTAGTAACATGAATAAGTTGTCGTGGGTGTTTTACAAAGAATGGTCTTTCTCTGTGAGCATTATACTTACCCCCTTTTCTCCTTTAAGCTCCTGGAAATAATGGTGTGCTGTTTGACGTTGGTAGTTTTGGACTTTAAGTGTATTGATTGTTTTGTTTTTTTGGGATAGTTGAAGTGAGAAGAGTTGATGAAAACAAAATGGTATTTACTACTGATAATGGTTTTTTTTTTTTTTCCTCTTTGTTCCTCTGTGGAAAAACTTCAGGTTCCGTTTGTTAGAGTGAATGGAAGTTGTAAGCAACATGTGCCAGGGAGCATATTATATAGTTTATATTTTAATCAAAGTATTATTTTATGAGCTATAAAAATAACTCAGCTATCTATAAAATACTTGTGATGATAAAAACACATATACTGTGAGAAGATTGTGGGAAGATGGCAGAGCAGGAAGCTCTAGAATTCAGTTTCTTCACCAGAACAATATTAAACAGGCAGGAACTGTCTGAATCAACTATTTCAAAACTCTAGAGTCCAGTAGAACACTGTACAGCATCCAAGGAAGAGCAGAAGGAAGAGGTTGGTAAATTAAGATAAATACCAGTAAATTGTTCTCTCCATATGGTGGTTACTGGCACCCATACCCCACTCTCACAGCAGACTGCAGTGGGCTCTGTCCCCTGGTGTAGCTTGCTGGTGTCAGAAAGTACATAAAAATCCACCTCCCCAAGTTCTGGGGTGGGCATGGGCCATTCACTTTATTCACAATTTTTGATTAGTGACTGTTGATTTCAGGGGCCCTGACTCTGAGGGTGGCCATTGTTACACCCTGCCCAGGACAAAGGCAGTGGAGGAGAATTAAAGATGGTATGCTTCCTCAGAGCTATAGAGGGCAGTTGAAGGGCTGCATTTGCTGGGCTGGTCAAGAAAGTGCAGCTTTGGGGAGCCATGGAAGAAGCTCCTGGTACCCTTCCTGGCCCCTCCCTCATCCCCTCTCCAGGGCAGTTTGGAGCTGGCCAGCACTCTCTTTGTGGGTTCCTGGCTGTTTTCCTGCTGGGAAAGACTAGCTTGGCCAACTCCTTTCTGGAGTACTCCCCCTCCCAGAGTTTGTTCTCCATGCAAAAGCAACTTGAGACAAAGAAAGCAGTGTATGAAACAATTGAGGTGGATGGTAGGGGCAAAGGATTACCTGCTTTAAATCCAGCAGTGGATCACCCAGGAGAAGGAGAGGTATAACTACAAGCACAAGCACAGAACAAGACACAGGCCTCCCCAAAAATAGGAAGGACCCTGCACGTTGCATTCATCTTGGGCAGACCTCAAGAAAATCTTGGTCATATCACCAACTGGTTACAAACTCAAGAAATGGACATATCAGGTAATAAATCCCTGAGTTAACTTTAAAAATTTTTTAAATATACAGTGAGCAACCAAAGAGTACAAGACAAACAAAGAAACAGGAAATGATGGCCAATCCAAAGGAAGGGCATACAAATCCAGAAAACACCAACAAAGACCAGACTGTGAACATACCAGAAAAAGACTTTAAAAAATGAACTTCAGTATGTTCAAGGAGATGAAGGAAAATACAGAGAAAGAACTAAAGGATATCAGGAAAACAATGAACGAACAATATGAGAATCTCAAAAAAGAGATAAAAATTTTAAAAAGGAACCAAACAGAATGACTGGAGTTGAAGGCCACATAAGTGAAAGGAAAAGTTCCCAGGAGGATTTCAACAGCAGATTGGGGCTGGCAGAAGAAAAAATCAGCAACCTCAAACACAAGATAATTGAAATGAAAGGCTGAGGAACAGAAAGAAAAAACTTTTATAAAAAGTGAAAATTGCCTAAGAGACCTCTGGGACACCATCAAATATACTAATATATGCATTATAGAAGCCACAGAAGGAGAAGAGAGAAGGGAAAGAAGGAATATTCAAATAAATAGTGACAGAAAACACTCTCAACTTAGCAAGAGATGTGAATATGCACGTTGAAGAAGCCCAGAGAACACCAAATAAATTAACTTGAAGAACTATACACCTTATCATATATTGATCAAACTGTTGAATGTCAAGGACAAGGACACAGTTTAGAAAGCTGGAAGAGAAAAACAGTGTGTTAGGTACAACAGAGCTCCAATTAGATTAAGTTCTAAATTCTCATCTAAACCAAGGATGCAGGAAGGCAATAGGTTGAAATACTTAAAGGGATGAAAGAAAACAACTGCCAGTCAAGAATTTTATATCCAGTGAGACTTTCTTTCAAAAATGAGGGAGAGTAAGACATTCCCAGATAAAAAAAAGTTGAGGGAGTTCATCACTACTAAACTTGCCCTACAAGCAATGCTAAAGGGAGTTTTTTAGACTGAAAGGAAAGGACATTAGACAGTGGTTCAAAGTGGCATAAAGAAATAAAGACCTGTGATAAAAGTAACCATTTGGATAATTATAAATGCCCGTACTATTGTATTGGTATATCATCCATACATGAACATACATAAACAATAAGTGTATAGTATAAATTGTGAATATACAAAGCAAACATGCATATCATCATACATGGCTCTCATACATCACTCCACCACCACCAACTTGCATTGTTGTGAGCTGTTTGTTACAAACTATGAAAGAGCATTGTCAAAATAGTACTACTAACTAGCCCATATCTTACATTTCGTGTATTTTTCCCCCGACTCACCCGATTAATAGCCCCTTATATTTGTATTATATATGTGTTACAGTTTGTAGCAGTTTGATGTTATTTATGAATTAAAAAAAAAAGATATTAATTATGTTTGTAAACTGGTCTATTCCTCTGGGCATGATACCCTTTGATTGTATTAAATTAAAAGGTTTTAACTTTACTTGATTAAATCAAGATTAAGGCTTTGATTTGACCATATCAATAGGGTGTGACTCAGGGTTGAGTCCCTGCCCCCTTGGTGGATTGATAGAAACAGACACTCACTCAAGAAGACACACAGAAGAAGATGCATGGAAAAGAAAGAGAGCTCCATAGACATGGCAGAGGAGAGAACTTTGATGCTGTGGCCCTGGGAAGAGAGATGAGCCATTTGCCTGATAGCTTGCAGCTGAAGAGAACAGAGCAAATGAGCTGAGGAAGCCTGGAAAGAAACAAACCCTATGCCAGTTTGTAGCTGAGAGAGAGGAAGGCAGAACCCTCGCAGAGATTGGCAACCATCTTGCTTCAACATGTGGCAACTGACTTTGGTGAGAAAAGCAACCTTGAGTTGGACTCTTTAGGGCCTTGTAACTGTAAGCTTTACCCTAAATAAATACCCTTTTTATAAAAGCCGACAGATATCTTGTACTTTGCATCAGCACCCCTTTGGCTGACTAATACACAGTTCATAAGAGAGCATTGTCATTTGTTCTGTTAACCACAGAACATCTTCCACTACAGGATTCACTGTGTTATTCAGTCCCATGCCTTGTACAATCAATTCAAACTGTATACTCAGTGGCTTTCATTTTTATCTTGTGCTGTCATCACCTCAGTCAATTTTAGAACGTTTTCATTACTTAAAAAGGCTAAATTCCTTAACCCCTTATATCCCATATTGGTTGTCCCTTAGATTGATATAATATCTTCTTTGCCATTGCTGTAAAAATATTACATTATGGTCAACTATTGTCCATAGGTTACATTAATTGTAATTTTCCTGTGTATCACTATATTCTTAACACTGTTAAAAATCTATTTTGTCTAATATTAGTATCCCTACTCCAGATCTTTTTTGTTTAATATTTTCATGGAATATCTTTTTCCAACCTTTCACTTTCAACCTAATTGTGTCCTTACGTCTGAGGTGAATCTCTTGTAGACCACATATAGATGGCTCAAAAATTTTTTTATCCCTTCTTTCATCTATGTCTTTTCATTGAGGAATTCAATCTAGTAATGTTCAATGTTATTAACTGTTAATAAGAGAGATCAGAAGAGGATACTATGAACAACTGTATGTCAAAAAACTAGACAATGTAGATGAAAGGGACAAATTCCTTGAAACACACAAACAACCTACACTGACCTTAGAATAAGACCTCAACAAACTGATCACAAGAAAAGAGATTGAAACAATCATCAAAAACCTCCCCAAAATGGAAAGCCCAGGACCAGATGGCTTCACAGGTGAATTCTACCAATTATTCAAAGATGATCTAATACCAATCTTACTCAGGCTCTTCCAAAAAATTGAACAGGAAGTAACACTACCAAACTCATTCTTGAAGCCAACATCATCCTAATACCACAGCCAAATAAAGATACTACAAAAAATGGGAGCAGATGTGGCTCAAGCGGTTGAGTGCCTGCTTCCCATTTGGGAGGTCTCAGGTTCAATCTCCAGTGCCTCCTAAAAGCAAAAAGCGAACAACAAGCAAACAAACAAAAAACAACTCAAGGAAGCCGAAGTGGCTCAGTGGTTGAGTGCTGACTTCCCACATAAGAGGTCCTGGGTTCAATCCCTAGCCCCAGTACCTCAAAAAGGAAAAAAAAGATACTACAAAAAAGAGCTATAAATATAATGTATATCCTGCTGTTTTGGGGTGTAATGCTCTATAAATGTCTGTTAAGTCTAATTCATTTATCGTGTTATTCAAGCTCTTTGTTTCTTTCTTTATTCTCTGTCCAGATGTTTTATCCAATGTTGAGAATGATGTATTGAAGTCTCCAACTATTATTGTAGAGATGTCTATTTCTCCCTTCAGTTTTGCTAGTGTGTGCCTCATGTATCTTGGGGCACCCGGGTTAGGTGCATAAATATTTATTATAGTTTTCTTCTTGGTGAATTGCCCCTTTTATTAATATATAATGACTTTCTTCACTTCTTATAACAGTTTTGCATTTAAAATCTATTTTATTATAAATTTTTCATTTAAAATTTATTAAAGTGTATCACGCATACATAAATATATGTAAACAATAAGTGTATAGTAAAAGTTGTGAACTTACAAAACGAACATGCATAATATCATACAGGGCTGTCATGCCTCACCCTACCACCAATACCTTACATTGTTGTGAAACATTTTTAACAAATGATGAAAGAGCATCCTCAAAATATTACTACTAACCAAAGTATCTCACATTTGCTGTATTTTTCCCTCAGCCCACTCTATTATTATTTTTTAAAAATATATTTTTATTACAGAAGTTGTGAACTTACAAAACAATCATGCTCATGTGCAGAATTCCCTTACAAACCCCTCCATCAACACACCACACCATACCGTGGTGGAACATTTGTTACAGATTGTGAGATAATTCATCAGACTATTACCACCAACCACGGTCCACCACGTACATTTGACACACTTTTTCCATACTCCCCCATTAGCAACACAGTACGTCTTTGGTGTAGATTTATGAATATTACAGTATTGCTGTTAACCACAGTCCGTAAGTCACTCCAGTTGTATTTTTCCCATGCTCCTCCACATTCCCACCACCCTGCAATAGTGATGTACATCTGCTCTAGCTCACAAAGGACACTCTTGTATCTATACCATCAACTACAATTCTCATCCACCTCTGGGTCTACTGTGCTATTCAGTCCCTAGATCTTTCTTTCAATTGACTTTTACATCCCTGGACTACCATTTCTAGTCACATTCCCATTTATAAACCAGTTGTTACTCATTATAATGTGTTACCATCAACTCTAACCATTTCCACACTTTTACAGTCAAGTTAAAACTGCTACATACATTAAGCATCAGTTGTCCATCTCAGCCCTTCTCTTATCTCCTTTAAGAATCCACCACCTACCAGTAGGATTTGAAGATGTTTTTCTACATTTTCTTCTAGAAGCTTTATGGTTCTTGCTTTTATTTAGGTCTTGAGTTAATTTTTGTATAAGGTGTGAGATAGGGGTCCTCTTTCTTTCTTTTGGCTATGAATATCCAGTTCTCCCAGCACCATTTATTGAATGGACTTTTCTGCCCCAGCTGGGTGGGTTTGACAGGCTTGTCAAAAGTCACTTGACCATAGATGTGAGGGTGTTTTTTTGAACCAACAATTTGGTTTCATTGATCTATGTGTCTGTCTTTATGCCAGTACCATGCTGTGTTTACCACTGTAGCTAAGTAATATGATTTAAAGTCTGGAAGTGGGAGTCCTCCTACTTCATGTTTCCTTTTTAAGATGTTTCTGGCTATTTGGGACTCCTTACCCTTCCAAATAAATTTGATAATTATGTTTTCCTTTTAATTTAAAAATGCTGGTGGAATTCTTATTGGGATTGCATTGGTTCTGTATTATCAATTTGGGAAGAATTGACATTGTAATACTATTTATTCTTCCAATCCATGAGCATGGAATGTTCTTCCAATTATTTAGGTCTTTTTTTATTTCTTTTAACAAGGCATTTTAATTTTCTGACAAGTGCTTTACATCCTTGATTAAGTTTATTCCTAAATATTCGGTTCTTGTAGTTGCTATTGTAAATGAAATTTTTTCCTGACTTTCCTCCTCAGATTGTGCATTACTAGTGTCTTTTAAAGTCTATTTCATCTGATATAAGTACAGATACTCTGGCTTTTTTTTTTTTTTTTTGGTTACTGCATGCATGGAATATCTTTTTCCAGCCTTTCACTTTCAACCTATTGGTATCCTTGGGCCTAAGGTGAATCTCTTACAGACAGCATATAGATGGCTCATATTTTCTTGTCCATTCTGCCAGTCTGTGTCTTTTGATTGGGAAGTTTAATCCATTAACATTCAATGTTGTTACTGTAAAGACAGTTCTTGTTTCACCCATTTTGACCTTTGGGTTTTATCTGTCATATTTTATTTTCACCACTCTTTTGAGAGTTTTAGTTACTTTTACTGATATAATCTTCATTTCTATACTCTTTTCCAAAGCCTCTCCCTCTTGCCTTTTCTTTTTAGACTGTAGTATTTACTATAGTATTTAGTATTTCCTGCAAGACTGGTCTGTGTTAAAAACTCTCTCAGTTTCTGTTTATCTGTGAATATCCTAAACTTGCCCTCATTTTTGAAAGACAATCTTGCCAGATATAAGATTCTTGGCTGGAAGTTTTTCTCTTGCAGTATCTTAAATATATCATACCACTGCCTTCTTGCCTCCATGGTTTCTGATGAGAAATCAGCACTTAATCTTACTGGGTATCCCTTATATGTTATGCATTGCTTTTCTCTTGCAGCTCTCAGAATTCTCTTTGTCTTTGGCATTTGACATTCCTATTAGTATGTGTCTCAGAGTTGGTCTGTTTGGCTTTATTTGGATGGGAGTACATTGTGCTTCTTGGACATGGATATCTATGTTCTTCAATTGGGTTGGGAAATTTTCTACTATTATTTCTTCAAATATTCCTTCTGCCCCTTTTCCCTTCTCTTCTCCTTCTGTGACACCCATGACTTGTATGTTTGCACATCTCTTGCTGTCGTTTAGTTCCCTGAGACCTTGTTCAATTTTTTCCATTCTTTTCTTCATCTGTTCTTTTGTATGTTTGCTTATGGAGTCCATGCCTTCAAGCTCATCAATCTTTTCTTCTGCCTTCTCAAATCTGCTGTTATATGACTCCAGTGTATTTTAAATATCATTTATTGTGCCTTTCATTTCTGTAAGATCTGCTGTTTTTCCATGTATGCTTTCAAATTCTTCTTTGTGCTCATCCAATGTCTTTTAAATACAGTGGTATCTCAGTACTTGTCACTAATTGGTTCTGGGAGGCACAATGAGTACCAAAAACAATGAGTACCAAACAAATATTTCCCATAAGGAATAATGTAAATAAATTTAATGTGTTCCCAAACCAAAGACAATGCACATTTTTAAGGCAATATGTAAAAAGATAGGGTTGTATATCATTACTTTACATGAGAAATAAACCTAAAAATTAATAACTACTTAGATTAAATAAAATAAAAACTTCACTTTACCTGTACTGAGAAGAGTCCATGGCCTAATAGGATGGTGAGAGGAGAGTGGTGAGGAGGAGAGGTTATATGGATTGTTGCTTGGAAGGAGAACTTTGGGCACTTGCACTTCAGATGTTCTTTGTCTTTTCAGTCTTTTTTCAACTTGCATCATAGGTTCTGACACACTCTATCACCTTCACTAAAAACTTATCCAGTGAGAACTGCTTCTGTCTTTTCAGAATTCCTTGAAAGTGTGAAATTGTTTGGTCATTCAATAAATTCACATTTCTGCTTGTCAGGCTTTGTCTGGATGGTACTTCTTCACAAAATTTTGAACTTCTGCTCTTTTTGCACACATTTCTTTATCAATGAACTGTGGACATCCTTCCATATCTCCTCCTTACCTGAAGAAATCTCTTCAGCCACCTCTTGTTGCTGCTCCTTCTGTAGTTCCTTCAGCTCCACAGTGCTGAACTCTTCACAATGTTCCTCCTCTAACTCCTCAACATCAACCTCCAGACCCATGGATTGGCCCAAAGATACAATATCCTGCACAACTGTACCCTCTGTACTTGCAGGCTTGAGATCAGCCTCAAACCCTTTGAAGTCTCTCTGAGTCACAGTTTCTGGCCACAAATTCTGGCCTGGTAATGCCTTCTCCTCTTTTGTGATGTAGGTTCTACTTGGCGTTTTTTCCCAAAAAACTCTGGTCTCATCACAGTTAAAAACTTGGTGGGGAATAAAACCCTCAGCCTCTATGTAGTCTTGAAATTCACTGATGAATTCATCAGCAGCCTTTTTATTAGCATTTGCTGCTTCACCATGCCTCGTTACACTGTGGATACCAGTCCTCATTTTAAAATTATCAAACCGCTGTGGCTGGCTTTAAAAACGTCAACACTGTCATCACTCGGCTCTGGTTTGTTTTTCACAAGATCAGCATGCTACACTTTCACTTTTTCACATATTGTGGCTTCTGATACACTGTTGCCTGCTAACTGCTTCTCATTTACCCAAATTAATAACAGCTTTTCAACTTCCTTGAGTGTTTAGGAACGCTGCTTTGTTTCTGCTTTAACTCCTTTCGCAACATCAGCCTTTTAAAAAAAATCACTTCTTTATTCTTAATGATGGTGGAGACCATTGTTCTAGGCATACCGTATTCCCTAGCAAGATCAGTAATGTGAATACCGCTCTCATATTTACTTATTCTTTTTTTCCTCAATGGTGGTGTGAAGTAATTTTCTATT
>JAQZBX010036458.1:0-14232 GCA_029593785.1 Cabassous unicinctus
AATATCTCCACATATTACACATATATTTAGAACTTAACATGACAATATTGAGCTTATTTGCACTCTAGCATCATCACCAAACTATACTTTTTTCTTATATCCATATCTCTGCAAATGGTGCTAATTTTAGAGTTTAATTATATATAGAGTCTAGATACTTTCTGATCCCTCCCACTTTCTCCATACTCACATCCATTTACTCTCCAAGTCTTGTAGATTCTACTTTCTCCTGGAACTGACCAGGTAAATGTCTGTTTTCAAACAAAGAGTATAAAATCTCACAACTACTCTGGAAAACAAATTGGCAGTTTCTTAAAAAGTTAGACCTACATTTATCTTATGATGCAGGCATTCAGTTCTAAGTATTTTCCCAAGAGCAAGGAAAGTATATGTTCATATATACAAGTGTGCATGAATGTGCATAGCAACTTTATTGATAATAGTTGAAAACTTGAAACAACTCACGTGACTATCAACAGGTGAATGAATAAACATTATTCACAATAAAAAAGGAAAAAGAAACCTATCAATGCATGCAATAACTTGGATGAATCTCAAGTGTTGAGTAAAAGCAGCCAGATAAAAAATAGTACATAAACATTATTTCATTTATAAAACATTTTAGAAGATGCAAACTAATTTATAGTGACAGAAAGTAGTTCTGTGGTTGTCTAAGGACAGGCAGAGGCAGTGAATGGGGAAGACTGACCTAGAGGGGCAGGTTACAAAACACATGAGGAAAAATGTGGGTGTGACAGATATGATCATTATATTGATTGTGGTGATGGTTTCATGAGTGCCATATATATATACATATATACAAATTTTGTACTTTAAAAATGTGTAGCTCATTGTATATCAGTTATATCTGAACAAAGCTGTTAGAAAATCCATTGATCTATGTTGCACTTAGAACGAATCTATTATCCATGCATGATTTTGTAACATCATGCATTCGTCATTTGGAAAATATTTGCCACTGAGTTATGCTGTCAAGCTCATAGTGGAGGATACAAATTTTCCAAGATGATATTTTTCACTTGGAAGCTTGAATTCTTATTGAATTTTCAGGCTCATTTGGTTCATTTTCATGAAAATGTCTTCCAAACAACCAAAGTCTGAATAACCATAGTTTGTTGGTTATTCGTTTAAGTAAAAATGATTTCCATGAAAAAATGTGACTATTTAAGCTCGTGATTCATGAAATTTTCCTTGAAATATCCATTATACTTCAAAATGCAGCAGTTTTCCCCACCACTGCTTTTCAACCATCAGTGTAAATGCCAACATAGTACAAATAGCAAATAATCTCATAGTACTATTATCAAAATATTTTGACCTTGGGCAACAATGGGTTTTTCAGACCCCTCTCTGGAAACCACTAGAATTGAAGCACGGTTGAAAGATAGAAGAAAACTTGATGTTATGATAAAGGCAAATATTGCAAGAAACAAAGAAATGGAATTAAAAACACCTGGAGAAAACACTACAAGCTGAACACGTACATTGTGTTCCAAATATGAAGCGAAGTAAAATGTGGCATGATTTTAAACAGTTGAGAGTGTCTTAAACAAGTATGCCAGCAACATTTTCCTTGCCTTGTCCAGGGTTCCTGACATTGGAACATAGAAAAAGAAATTTAATCCTTGTATATTTTTTGGCCAGCAGTGAAAAATATTTATATAGTCATGTAATTCAAATTCTGTTTATTTATTTCCAAACTTTAGTGTGGACACATCATGTAAGACTTGGTTGGGGTTACAAAACAGATTCAGTATTAACATTGACTGAGTGAAAGAGGAACTCACAAAGGAAGGGGTATGGCAAAGGAATTTTACAGGAAAGGTAGAGGAAAGAATTGGCGTGCTAAAAAATAAGAGGCAAAAGACATTGTTGAAAATTGATGGAACAAGGAAAGCAGATTTAAATAAATTAAAGTTACAACTGTAATAATAATATAAATAATAATATACATAGCAAAATTTTAACAAGTTGATGTGGAAGAGTGTGATGGCATACTACATTTCCAAGTTTCAGACTGATAAAAACAAGATTAGAATATAATAGTCATGGAAATAGCCACTAATAGAATTTAAAACATTTTTTTTTAAAACAGTAAAATCAATTTTGAGGTAACAGGATTATGGTAAGGAATAAGAATGTTGCTTTTCCAATAGTGCTTAATTTTTAAAATACATGCAGTTATTAATTGGATAAAATAGTTATTTTCTCTGTGGTTTAACCCATATGAGTTGCTCTCATGATTATGATACCTTAAGATTTTAGAGTTTGATTTCCTCAAGTTTATAGGCATTGTTTATTCTTTACATTCTAACACTTAGTACAATGCCTAACATGTGGTAGGTTCTCGAAAAATATTGAGTGACAGTATAGCTGCCATGATAATGTTGTAGGCTCAAGGAATACTGTGACATTCCTTAAATAAATACAGCTCCTTCACTTATCTCCACCTATCATTCTAGGGAATTCTAGTGTATATTTGAACAAGAGGTAGGTGTCTCTTCAAAAAGGGAAAGGGAGAAAAGAAATGTTTTTAGAGTGTCTACTTTTTGTCCCATGCATCTTTACAACAACCATTGAAATGGAATACAATATCATCCTTGTATCCCTGCTTCTAGATTGCTAGGCAAATGGAAAAGCCTCAATTAATAGTCATTGAATACATAAATATCCTTGAAAGATAAAATTATTTCAGTTGAAAAGAAGAGGAAAGAGAGGATCATAAATTTTAAGCAACTTTTCCAGAGTTCTACTAGAACCAGCAAGTGGTTTGAAATAGACATCTGGCCAACCCAGAGCCTGTGAAGTCCCGTTATGCCCTAGTGTGGCACTAGGAATCAGCCTATGAGCTCTATTTGATAGTTTGGTGTTGTAGATTTGGTGTTCTAGATTAGTCTCATTTTATTTGATTTCAAGGAGAGAAGTCTATCTTCCAGAGTAACAACGGTGATGTCTGTTCCATCCATGATTAGCAGACAGATTCTTGGCAGCTACGGTCCTAGAACATGCTGCAACCCAATGGCCAACATGCTATTGACTTTAAGTGTCTGATTTTCCCATAAAGAAACTTACAGGAAATTGAGGTCCAAGCAATAACAGCTATTATTTTTAGTATTCCTAAAACCTACAAGTATCTGACTGCCTGTCATGTTGAGAAATAAGATTAAACTAGGCCTTGACTTAGTGTTGACTTGGAAGTTTTAACAAGGAATTTGGTGCAGTCATGACAGCCTAATCCAAGCATATTCCATCTTCAGTTAGATTTTATCAGTACTGTGTTTTTTCAAGTACAGCATGTGCATGCATGTCCACACATATACACACACACACACACACCAAAAAAAGAGAAACCACACTTAACCCACAGTTGCTGGCCAAAATAGAACTTTTAGTTTGGCATACTCTGTTCTAAGAGTCTGTCCTATACATGGTAACCATACTAATAATAAATGCCATATAAATCCCTATAAATAAACCAATGCCAGTTCTGATATAGCTGCAATATAGTTGGAAAAATGAAGTAAAAGTCATTCTTTCAAATATGTTCCTTTTTGTAAGCTTGTTTTAATATTTCAAGATAATGTTAAATGATAAAAAATAAATTGTTTTGGCTCAGTTCTGAACAGCATTTCAAATCCAATAAGTTGTTGCTTATTTCACATTGTTCTGGCTATCCTCTCCAACTTGCATTTTATGAATTGTGTTTAGTTCAGGTCCAGTACTCACAGACTAAAACAGGAAGCATCTGGGGATTCTCTGTTTTGAAGTATGGATGGGTAAGGAACAATCCAGAGAAGTGAGGATATTGCCTGCTTTTAGAGTGGGCCAAATTTCTGATCCCACTCGAGTTTCACAGATGCCATTAAATCCTTTATATAGATCAATAATTTTGATCAAGCAGAATTTCAAAATGTATTTAATATAAAACACCTTGAAGTTAGTGAGAAAATTCCAATTTTAACTTTTTAATTTATATTGTAATTTTTAATATTCCCACTGTTTGAAGCAGACTTCAGTATTTCAGTTTTTACCTCACAGACAGGATAATAAAACTATATTCTTCCTCCTCTTTTGTTCCCCTTTTGCAGTCACTTCTGCTAAGGCACTGAGCACATTATATCTCATGAGTGTCATTAACAGGACTGCAGGCATCTCAAAGGCAGGTTCCGTATCTTAGGCACCTTTAAGACACAGTAATGGTCAATGAATGTCCCCTTTAACTTTGGCATAGCTATCATAGACTTTTGTCACTTTTTAAATTTATATGTATGACTGAATAATTTAGTTATTCTTGCTAAACTCCAGTTCCCTTGTCTGCAAAATGGAATAATATAAGCCTCATAAGGTAAAGTTTAAATAAGATGATACACTATTATTCAGATTACATTCATGTATCATTTTGAAAAATTTACCAGACCAATTATTTATTAAATATAGGTACTTAATTTCATTTTAAGAATTACTACAATTATTTAAAGAGGAAATTTTTATTAGAAACATACATAATTCTCACTCTTTCTATAAATAGATGGTAATTGAAAAGTGAGCACAGTGAGTATAAAATATTGTTAAATAGTTTTAAAATGAACAAAAATAAGGAATTAAATACAAACAATAAAAAATTAATTAATTTATAAAATGCATGACTTAAAAGGCTCCTGACTGAATGAACGAAAACTTAAGGATTAGTTGGCAATTAACTCGGCATTCGACTCAGCATTTCTTTAAGCTGAAGATGAGGTTTTTCGAGACATTTCTGTGTTTTTTACTCTTATTACCAGTTAGCATAGGAATACAAAATGATAGAGGTATGCAGCAACAATAAGCACTGTATCATTACACAGATTTTCATTTAAAACTTTAATAGAGATTGGCAGCCTGGATGTCCATGGAGGAGGGGTGCAAGGCAAAAATAACTTATCAGTACCCATTGAGTTATGACTTGGCTCTGACTTCAACTTCTTTTCAAGGAAAAGGGATTCTCAGAAACTTATAAAATTAAAATGACTCTCTCCATCCCAACCCCTATCTTCCTCCTATGGTCTCCTACCAAGCCAGGATTGTGACTGACCTGTTGAAGGGAGATGAGCACAAGGGATGGAAGGGCCCATAGGATGAAAGGCCTCCACCTTAACACATGACTTTTGCCATTTGCAGTTGTATGACCATTGTGGTCTGAGCCCCAGTGCAAGGGCATGGATATCAGCCTGGACCAAGGCATTTCCACCAGTGCAGAGGCTATCAGTCTGAAGAGCACGGAGGATATAGTTCCAAAAACTTCCTCAGTGGTCTCCATAGGAAGCCCGAACAGATTCATTCTTGTACCTCTGACATCATTTCAAGTGTTGTACAGTGGCCTCCTAACAGTGAGCCCAGGGAAACATGAAGCTGGTGGGTCTATTAATTCTTACCTCTGCTTCTTAACTTGGTATTTTGGAAATATCTGAAAAGCAAATCTAAACATCTTTCTTCTCTTTTGTTAGTTTTTCTATAATAAGGTTTTAAAACATTATAATACTCAATTGTTGTTCTATTTTTATTTTTAAACTAAAAGTGGTATATAATCGCTGTCAAAATTGTCAAACAATTCATTAGTGTCTAAAGCAGGTGTCAGCATTCCATGACTTCAGGCTAAATCCCATCTGTTGCTTGTTTTTGTAAATCAAGTTTTACTGGAACACTGCCACGCCCACTTTTTAATGTGATGTTTATGGCTGCTTCCGTGCCACAGTGCGGAGCTGTGTAGTTGTGACAGAGACCATATGGATGGTTTGCAAAGCCTAAAATATTTACTATCTTGTCCTTTGCAGAAAACGTTTGCTAAACCGTAATCTAAACTGTAGGAGTTTCTGCGTCTCTTTACATACCAATTCTAAACTAGAGATATCCAGCGTTAGTGGCTTGATATATCGTCTTTTTCTTTCTTTTTTTAAAAATTTTTAAAGAAGCTTTAGATTACATAACTGTTACATTAAAAGATATAGGGGATTCCCATATGCCCTACCTCCCCCCCTCCCACACTTTCCCACATTAACAACATCTTTCATTAGTGTGCTATATTTGTTACAATTGATGAACACATATTGAAGCATTGCTACTAACCGTGGACTATAGTTTACATTATAGTTTACACTGCCCTGCACAATTTTGTAGGTTGTGACAAAATATATAATGACCTGTATCTGTCATTGCAATGTCATGCAGGGCAATCCCAATGTCCTGAAAATGCCCCCATATCATCTTTTAATTTCATATGTAACACATCAGAGCCTCATTAGCAAAGGCAATATGTTCTTCTGTTAGTAAATTCAGATAACTATATTAATAGTGGAAATGATTAATGTGTGTTACTCTCAAGAGATATGTGTATATTGTAGGAAGATTTCCCTGATTAATACTTTGCATTCATTTCTACTTCCTTTCTTGGGCCTTTCCTGACCATCAGATAAGGTTCTCTATCTTTCCCTTGAACTCTTTTGTACCTATTGAAAACACCACTCCTATGGCAGTGTGAATACTGTTTTGCCTAGTTATCAAATTTCCATCTCCAGGGAGTTTGTAAGTGATGCTTATACTCCTTCATAAAAAAAATTAATTCCCAGAATGGATGGCTTTTTTTTTTTATTCCAATGTCTTGTATCTAATTCAGTTGAGATTAACTACTATCTATGACAGAAATCTTTTATTTCAGCCTGTGATAAAAATAATTGAAATGAATTATTGAACGATTTCTTGCAAATTTAGAAGAGCAGGTGCTTTGCTAAGAAACTAATTCAACTTATATAGAGACATTATTTATTCAAATGAAGTGGACATCATGCCCATGACTGGCTGCCTCACAGAGAATGTTGATGGAGACTGTTTAGCAAGGAGAAAAATTCAGATATTAATTGTAAGAGTTAGAAGCTGGGTGGATCCCAGAAAATCATTTCCTTAGAGCTAACCCATTCCTGTGCATGTAAACCTATTACAGATGGGGCCTTTTGATTAAATTACTTCAGTTAAGGGGCTTTGATTAGATTGTGTGACCCAGGGTGGGTCTCAGTCCTCTTACCAGAGTCCTTTATAAATGGGGGAATAAAAAGCCTCAGACATAGAATGACTGCAGAAACAGAGAAAAACTTCTAGAAGTTGAGAGGAACTCACTAAGCAGAGAGATTGCCAAGAGAGCAGGAAGCTCAAATCAATGGGGCCCAGAGGAGAAAGCAAGCACCCACAGAGTTGCCATTGTGCCCTGCCAAGAGCTTTCCCTGATGACTTAATTTGGTCACTTTTCTCAGCCTTGGAACTGTAAACTTCGAAGTTAATAAATACCATCGTAAACACCACTCATTTCTGGTATATTGCTCCCAGCAGCTTTTAGCAAACTAAAACAGTAATATTACAAAAAATAGAGATACCTCAAGATTGGCTAAATTTAGAACACTCAGGATATGTTGGTTTATCAAAAAACAAAACAAAACAAAACAAAAAAAAACACCGTGTATCTATGAATTTGAGGATGCATTCAGACTTATTCAGTATTTCAGAGGTAAAATATTAAGTTCATGAACTGGCAAATATTCCTTCTGATAAAGACAATTTTAAGTATATGAATTTTCTCAATGAATATTACAAATATTTTTTAAAAAATTATTTAAGTTGGCTGAAAGTTTAAACAAAATTGTTAAACATTCATTACGTTGAAAAGAATGTTGAAAAACATAAAGATGAGAATAAGAAAAAAGACCAGTACAAATACATATTATTGATGGATTAAAAGGAGAAAAGAAAAGAAAAGGAAAAGTCCAGAATTGCTGAGTAGCTGTACAAGGTCCGTCTGGAAGATGGAAATGATATGGCTCTATTGGGCTTAGAGGCCCCTGATGCAAAAGCATGACATTAGTCCACAATCTCTCCCTCAAGCTGAGTATACACAGTATGACATAGTACAGTCCTAGAAATACATATAGATGTTATAAATCATGTCATGACATGATAAAATCTAAAAAGTTGGGAAGTACTGGAAAGCTGTATGCTTTAAATATTCTCAATTCTTTATCTCATGCATGGAGAGCTGATATACTAAACTCCTTCTAGCACTGTATGAGAATTTCAGTTCCTCTACAAAGTCAGTAACTCGTGATATAGTCAGTCTTTTCTAAATTTATTCATTCACATAGGTATGTGGTGATATCTCATTGTTGTGTTATTTCACATTTTCCTAATGGGCTTTTTATATTGGGCATGTTTTCATGTGCTTATTTGCTATCTGTATATCTTCTTTGGTGAACTGTCTGCTCATATTTTTTGCCCATCTTTCTATTTGGTTGTTTTATTTTTTATTGAGCTTGAGAGTTCTTTGTGTATTTTTGATACAAGGCCTTTATTAGATATATGATTTGAAATTATTTTCTCCAAGTCTGTGGTTTGCCCTTCCATTCCCTTATCAGTGTCTTTTGAAAAGTAGAAATTTTTAATTTTGATGAAGTCAAAACTGTGGACTACTTTGTTGGATTACGCTTTGGATATTATATCTAAAAACTTTGCCTAACCTATGGAAACAAATGTTTTCTCCTATGTTCTAGGAGTTTTACAGTTTTAGGTTGTATAATTAGATACATTTTGAGTCAATTTTTGCATATAGTACAAGGTATGGATCAAAGTTCAATATTATTTTTTTCTTTTTTTTTTTTTGCATTTGGATATCACCAATTGTCCCAGCGCCTTATGTTGAAAAGACTCTCTTTTCTCCATTGAATTGCCTTCACACCATTGTTGTAAACCAGTTGTCCGTGTATGTGCAGGCCTATATCTAGATCCTGCATTGTTTCATTAGTTTATTTTTCTATCTTTTCACCAATGAACTTTCTTGAGTACTGTAGCTTTATAATAAGTATTGAAATCAGGTAGTAGTGTTCATTCTCAAACTTTGTTCTTATTCAAAGTCGTTTTTGCTATTTTAGGTCATTTGAAGTGCAAATTTATCAAAAAAACAGATGGGTTTTAATTGGGATTGCATTGAAACTATAGTTCAATTTGGGTAGAATTAATATCTAAACAATGAGTCTTCTGACACATCAACTTGATATATCTTCGCATTTATTTAGAGCTTTATTTTCTCTCACAATGTATTATAGTTTTCTGTGTTCAGGTTTTACCTATTTCATAAATTTTGATATTAAAAATGGTATTTGTTTTTAAATTTCATACTCTAATTGCTACATGCTAGTATACAGAAATACAATTGCTCTTATTGTCTTATATTCCAGAAACTTGCTAAAACCCATTCACTAGCTTTAGCTATTTTTATCTATAACAGCCTATATTCTATAAACTTATAAATATGTAATTTTATCTATGAATGAAGATAAATTTTGATATATTTTCATTTTCATTCATTTTAAATTATTTTCTTATTCCTTTTTGGCTTTCTTCTTTAATCCAGTTATCCATAGGTATCTTATTTCCAAAATATTTGGATGTTTTCTAGAGCTCTTTCTATTATTCCATTGTGTTTAGAGAACTTATTTTGCGTAACTTGAATTCTTTTACATTTATTATAACTTACTTTATGGTCTCGAATATTGTCTAACTTAGCAAATTTTCCCAGAGTACTTGAAAAGACTGTATATTCTGCTGTTGTTTGATGGTTTGATCTAGAAGTCAAATAAACCAAGTTGGTTCATAGTGTTGTTCAAGTTTTTACATCCTCATTGATTTTCTGTGTTCTTATTCAATCTATTTTTGAGAAAGTGGCATTAAAACCTGACTATAATAATGGATTTCTTTATTCTCCTTGATGTACTATGAGGTTTAGGTTCATATATTTTGAACTCTGTTGTTAGGCAAATAAATATTTTAAGATTGCTAGGTCATCTTAATGTATAGGTTAATTTTAAGAAATCGCCTTCTTTTTCAGGGTTAAATATTTTCTCTGAAATCAATTTTGTTTAGTATTAATATAGTCATCTTCACATTCTTTTGATTAATGGTAGCATTGTAAATCACTTTCTGTCCTTTAACTTTTAATCTTCCTGTTAATTAGGGTGTATAGAACAGTTGCATTTAATATGATTATTGATATGGTTAAGTAGAAATCTATTATCCTTTATATGTTTGCTATTTGTCCTGTCTGTTCTTTGCTGCTTTTTCTTCTTTTCCTCCCTAATTCTGTACATTTAGATAGCCTAGAAGCAGTAGCAATGCAGTAGCAATGAAAGCATGCCTAGCACTCAGATTTTGGTTCTAAAGTAGAATTATCAAACAAAAGAGAAAATAGACAGGAAAGAATGTTCTTTAAGAAGTAGTGTTTCTTGAATAATCATCAAAATGGTTAAGGTCATGACAAAGAAGGAAAGAATGAGAAATGATTTCAGATTGAAGCAAACTACAGGTGCCTAACAAATGGTACAACATGATATCCTGGATTGGATAGTTTGCTATAAAGAGCATTATTAGAAGAATGGACACAACTTGAATGGGGACTTTAAGTCAAGGTATGTGGGATCCTTTGCAATATTCTTGCAATTTTTCTAAAATCTTTTAAATTAAAAAAATTGAAACCTAAAGTTTGCACAAGATCAATACAGACTGATATGGTATTGTTGCTTTATTAAGTAAGTGATGAAAGAAATGTATCTAATACAATTTTACATATTGTTATTCATTATCAAATGAAAAATGTGAAATCGTATAAATGAGAATACTTGTTTGACTATGCTCTTAATGCATGAACAAAGATATACAAGGTTATATCTCCAGGCTGTAAGGTAGGTAGAGTATCTGAGTGAAGAAGAAAGAAAAACTTAAGACAAAAATTCAGAAATGTGTCCAAAAGAAATGAACATGTTTAATATAATTTGGTTTAAATACAAGTTATTGTTTTTTTGTGTGTGTTTATGGATATATTTAATCATAGAGAAATATAGAAAAAGATGGTCACCAAACTCTTTAGAGTGCTTATATCTTGAGTAGTGGAATTTATGGGAGTTTATTTCTCATACTCTTTTTTTTTTTTTTTTACCCTAAGCCATTAATATTTAAATAATTTTATAACTATCATCATAGTCATTTTCTTTCTCTCAGAATTTCAGTGCCGTGTTCCATTTTCTTATGTCATGCCTTTTGGTAAATTCTTTCCCCACTTCCCCCTTGGAAGATCTCATGGTATTCTATTCTTTATTTTCAGAGAATTTTCTCTCTCTTTATATATATATTTAATGTGTTGGATATTCAGTATATATGTTCAGTATACTTCCAAATTCTGGGGAAAATATTTCTATTTTGGATTTGAAAATTTTTCCATTACATTTTCTTTATACTTCCTGAATTTTATATTAGTAT
This sequence comes from Cabassous unicinctus, assembly GCA_029593785.1. NCBI lineage: Eukaryota > Metazoa > Chordata > Mammalia > Cingulata > Chlamyphoridae > Cabassous > Cabassous unicinctus. Next base: position 11,347 of record JAQZBX010036458.1, read on the forward strand.
GCTCTTGGATTTAGATTGGTCCTTTTGGTCTCATACTTTTCTCTTTCTCATGTTTTCTGCCTGTCTTTGTTTGTTCATTTGTTTGCTTGTTCCACTTCCTGCAAATTTTCCTCAACTTTATGTACAGACCTAATGGCAACATTAAAAAAATTCAGTAATCTTTTAAGTCTGTAAGAATGCCTATTTTCTGATAGACCTTTTTTTCCCATTAGACACTATTCTTATTTTATGAATATATCATCTAAAATCTTATAATAAAATATTTCTTGGTAGTTCTTCCCTGTTGTAATAATTCTGTTTCCATTTTGGTTGATTTTGTCATGGTTGTGGTTGTTTTTGCTCCTTCTGGTTGCTGGTTGGTGATCCTTGGGTGCCTATTCAAATTTAAGAGTGTGCTAGGCAATGTTTAAGTTCCCATTGTATAAAAAGACCTTTTTTCAGCAACAAAAGTTCTAAAGTGGAAAGCATCTTAACTAGGAATTTGGATGAATCAGAAAGGAGATTCATTGTGTATTTCAGCTTTTGAGAATCATGGAGGCAAGAATGTGAATAGGAATGCATCTTTTCATGAAATTATGTAAAATTCTCTCAGAAGTAAGAAACATCCCGGGAGACTAAAAAATAGAAGTTATTTGATGAATTATATTGAAAGAGAAAAAGTAGGGATGAGATCAAAGAATGCCTGAGAGGTAAAGCCTGAGAATGGGTTCTCATGGGATGTGGACGCTGAACTCTTTGGGTAACTAGGGAAGGCATTTTGATTGCTATGAGAAGACATGAGTGGGAAAGAATCAAAACCAAATTTTGTCTGTTTGCCCCCTGATTCATAATAAATACTTTTGAGTGGTCTTAGATGAAAGAACACGCTGAAGCAAACAGAATACTTGGCAGTGCTATATGAAGCCTCTAACACCCGTGTGTTCCTTTCTCAAATGTACACATTTAAAATTCCTTGAGTTCCTCAAATTAGAGTTTTCTGATGAGGCAACTGAAGATTTAGACTAATTGAACAATATGATCCTTTTTTTGGCACTTGAGGTAAATTAACACTATTTCAGACGTATGAAAAGTAGGCCCTAGTAAGAAATTGCAAAGCAGTTTTCATATGCTGAATGTACAGTTTCTTTTTTAAAAACCCCATCCTTTTTGAATAAAAATTTCCTGCATTGTATAGGAGGAAATGGAATCGATATTGGCAAAAAATAACTGATTTCCATGAATGGCTATTGACAGAAAAACAAATTCTATCAATGAACTTGTTTGGAGAGATTCAGTTGGAGCTACCTTATTTGTTTACAAACTCTAATAGCCATTGCTTTTTCAAAAATTAAAAGCCACCAACTCACACGAGAACTGCTTTTTTAGTTATATAAATATATGAAATGAACATTCTCCTGAACGTATTATACTTTGTAGAAGTTACCCTTTCAAAAGCTTAGATTAGTTATGCATTTCCTTCATTAAAAATACACTGGATAAACCAGCATGGCCTGTGGACGCGACATAAGGAAGCTTCCCAGCCGAAGCTGAAGTTGCACTAAATTTAAAAAGGCATTGGTGACTGAGGCAAGGCTTTCATCTAAAGCAAACAGTGGGGTCTTTCGTTGTATTTCTTAAGTTTATAACCTTTGAGTCTTAAACCTTTCTTGCAGGGTGTTTATTTGAACAGCATTTACTAGCACATGGTGAAGGAACTCCTCATTCTAAGACTCTCGCTGGGGGCCTATGTTTTGGGATCGGTGTGTAAGTGTAACTCTTATGAGCCCTTTGCATCCTTTGATAATTATTTATTATAAATGGGTTCCTAGGACTGTGACTTTATGTTATAACTCATGCCAGTGAATTTCCAGGATATTGTTCTTTGTTTTATGAGTATTTGATTTCTTTGTTATATAGGAGGAAAGAATAATATTTTCATAATTGAACTTACACTAAATCTAAGGCAATACTGCCCTAAGGGTCTCACTGCAAACATCAAGAGGGGTTAAAAATTTTTGACATAATTGTGGTTCTCATGATTATTAGTAGTGGTTGATATTAACATCTCCTGAAGACAGTCATCTTATAGCATTATTAAGGATGTCAATTCATGTCTGCTGTGTTTTCTCAATCCTTATTAAATAAACAGAGTACAGGTACTGATTCTAAAACAAATGAAATGAGTTTGTTTCTAACTTCCAACCAAAAGTTTAAGGGCATGCTTTTTATAACTCCTGCTGCAAACAAGTATTGCATAAGAAGTTTCTTGTTGATTTAAATATAAAAATCTCATAAAACTGTGGATGAACCGAGACAATAATGCATGACTTTTACAAAGATCATTAATTTTTAAACATTATCACTAAGTGCAAGCCTATTTCAAAGTCAATGAAAGGGAGCTGAAAGAAAATTCTGACTTTATAAACTCTGAAAAATGGAGATGTTTGGATGACTTCTGTCCTCATGGATTATGAGTTCTTAAAATAGGAAGGCCTGTTCTCTAGCTTTCACTGAGGCAAAACTGGCATAGACTGTGGCCTGCCTGGAAAAACTCCACTGTGTTGATGTATAAAGCAGAGTTAAAGGCCTGTCTCCTTGGCATAACATGACCACATGCAGAAGAACACATATGGCTCTAGTTTAAATAGTTTTTCCCTCAATGAATGTTCTTGCTGCTTTGAGGTATGGGAAATTTTTTCCCTCACGTTGCAAATATTTACACAGTTTATTCCTGATAAATACATATGATTTTTTTTTTCTTAAAAAGGCATAGACTCCAGAAAGTTAAGATGTCAGCAAGTGGTGTGGGGGTATATCTACCTGATTTTCAAAGATATTTCTTTTTTCAGAACTGCTAATTCATGCCCCTAATGCAATATTCCTGGACCAATAATTAAAGGAAACTAA
>JAQZBX010036458.1:14332-25339 GCA_029593785.1 Cabassous unicinctus
ATAGGTGACATATGAGTGGGCTGGTGAATTTTGAGTGGGAGTGAGAAAGGAGAGGAAGCATATTAATTGGGAATGTATGTCTTACAATCATGAAGGCAAGTTCTGTGAACCAATCAGTAGTTTTCTTTTGTTAGAGCAGTGCTTTCTAAGAGTGAGAGAGAAAGTTGAAGAGGTATGCAAGAGTCTTATTATGAAAGATTAAGAATGCCAATCTATGAACTCTATATTTTTGAAGTAAAATTAATGTGTGAAAGTAGTGTTATCAGATAATCAATCGGGTGTAATTTCCTAGGATGGATGAAAGGAATAGCAGGTCAAAGTAGGATGACAATAAGCAGGATTCCACAATACCCTCAGTCATGAGGTGGTGAGAACCTGCTGGTGATGATGGGAATCAGAAAAAAATGGATGAAAGAGATATTATAATGGAAACTTGGGTGTTGGGAAAGAGGAAATTTGAAATACTGAATCTAAGAAGTCAAGCCTGTGTTCCTACGAGAATGAGGACACATTTGACCAGAATGGAAAGGTATGCTTTTTTAGAAAATAATGATAAATTCAGTTTTAGACATGTTGAGCTTTGTGGTGAAAGGGGAACCAGGAAGAATTGTCAAAGCTCCAATTCAGAAATTTAAATATATGACAATGATAAGATAAACATTTAACCATAGGGTATTTTCCAAATGAAATCACAAACGTAGAGTTTTGTATGAGAGGAAAAAGTAGTATGAGAAAAATACAAACCCTCTGGGTATGCCCAATTTTAAGTGGGCAGGAAAACAGCAGAGACAATCAGGAACAGGTCTGAAAGATTGAAAAACTAGGCCATTTTAGGATAATGTATATCAAAAAAAGACACCCAAATTCCTCCATTGGTAAATAAATATGGGAAGAAGTTTGCATAACTTTAAATTATAAACTAGAGCCCAATTATAATGAATGAAGAAAATGATGCAGGAAATTGAAAACAAAATACTTTGAATAGGGATTATAGCTAATGCAAATACTATAGCTAAACTAAAGTCCATAGTTTAAGGTTCACTCTTGTTTTTATTAGAGCAGTTGCAGGTTTACAGAAAAATCATGCAGAATGTACAGAGTTCCCATATACAGCCCCCCCCCCCATCACACACATAGTTTTGCCTATTACTAGCAGTTTGCATTGGTGTGGTACTTTTGTTACAATTGATGAGTGATATTATTATAATAGTACCATTAACTGTAGTCCAGAGTTTACATTAAAGTTACTCTTTGTGTTATACAGTTTTATGCATTTCACATTACAGTATCATGCAGAATAGTTTCATGGCCCTAAAAATAGTTTCAGGATCCTAAAAATCCCCTGTGTTTCACCTATTCATTCATCCATCTCCCTCCCCATTTTCCCAGGCAACCACTGATCTTCTACCCTTTCTATAGTTTTGCCTTTTATAGAATGTTATATATTTGAAATCATACAGTATGTAGTCTTTTCAGACTGGTTTCTTTCACTTAGCAATATACGTTTTATCTCTCCAGTTATTTGTGCCTTATTTAATTTCTCTTAAGAATGATTTTTGTTGGTTTGTTTTTTAAGAGGTACAGGGGAACGAACCTGGGACATTGTATGTGGGAAGCAGGTGCTCAACCATTTGAGCTACATCCACTCCCCTCACTTAGCAATATACATTAAAGTTTCCTCTATATCATTTCATGGCTCGATAGCTCATTCCTGTTTATTGCTGAAAAATATTCCATCCACTTTTTAAAATCTATTCACCTATTTAAAGACATTGTGGTTGCTCTCAGTTATTGACAATTATAAAACTACTATAAATGTTTTTGTGGGCTTTTTGTGTGGCCTTAGTTTTCACATCATTGTGTAAATACCTAGGAGCACAACTGCTTAATCTTACGGTATGACCACATTTTTCTTTGTAAGAAACTGCCGAATTTTCTTTCAAAGTGGCTGAATCATTTTGCATTTCCACCAATAATGAGTGAGAGTACCTGTTGTTCCACAACCATACCAGGATTTGGTATTGTCTGGTTGGTTTTTGTTGTTGTTTTATAATTCTAATAGGCGTCAAGTGGTATATCATTGTTTCAATCTGCATATGACATATGATATTGAGCATCTTTTCATATATTGTTTGCCAGAAGTATATCTTCTTCGGAAAGGTGTCTGTTCAAATCTTTTGCCCATTTTTATGTCAGGTTGTTTATTTTCCTATGGAGTTTTAAGTGTCCTTTGCATATTTTGGATACAAATCCTTTATGAAATATATGCTTGGCAAATATTTTCCCATAGACTGAGGTTTTTCTTTTCATTTTCCTAATATATTGTTTTTAGAGCAGAAGTTTTTAATTTTAATAAAGTCTAATTTATCAATTTTATTCCAAATATCAAAAGAAATTTATTTACATTAATATATTGCATTTTTACTGTGTGGATAAATATGAAATATGTTATAGTATTAAAATAAGAACACATAAATGTACCATTATTTATTCATTTAGCTGTGGAATTTAATTTACTGAAATCCACTAATGAAATAGTACTGTAGGGAACTCCTCTCTTTCCTAGCTTTCCTACCACCCTACCAAAGCCATTACATCTTAATACATAAAGGGGATATGGGATTAGGGGGATGATATCTCTTTATAATAAATAAAGTTTAGTCTTAAATTAGTATCTGAAACACCAGAAACAAATATGCACACCGAAGTCGGATTATTTTGCACTCTGCAGTTATCACAAGGAAATTGGGTCTGCATTACTTTGGAAATTCCAATGCCATGATAATCCATACCATTCAGTACAGCAGCAACTGTTACAGTCTCCTATTGTCACACTAATGCAGGCTGACCAGTTTTTTTCACAGCAATTAAATGCAATTCTCCCATATATAATCCAAATGTTTTCCTAAAGAGATTACTGATTTTTTGGAGGGGAGGGGAAAGAGTCCACATTTAAAATGCATCTTATCAAAAATATGTATGGTAATATACAGGATACTCTGTTTCTTGGAACATTATTTAACAAAATAAAAGTATCGGCTACTCTAAAAGTCACGTACCATTCCACTTTCCTTTTCAGATTATATCTAAAACTCAATGCCAAATTCAAGATCACCTAGATTTTCTCTTACATGGCATTTTAAAAGTTTTATAGTTTTGTTATTTACATTTAGTCCTGTAATCCATTTTGAGTTAATTTTTATGAAAGGTGTAAGGTCTGTGTCTAAGTGATTTTTTGCATGTGGATGTCCAGTTGTTCCAGCACCATTGGTTGTAAAGGCTATCATTTCTCTATTGAATTGACTTTGCTTTTTGTCAAGTGTAACTTAGCTATATTTATTTGGGTCTTTTTCTAGGTTTTCTGTTTTGTTCCATTGACCAATTGGTCTGTCATTTAACCAGTACCACAATATACTTATCACAGTAGCCTTATAGTAAGTCAATAAGTTAGATACTGTCAGTACTCCAATTTTATTCTTCTTTTTCAATATTGTGTTGACTATTCCTTGTTTTTAACTTTCCATGTAAACTTTAAAATCATCTGTTGACAGCCACAAAATAAATTGCCAGGATTTTTTTATTGGGATTGCATTGGATCTATAGACCAAGATGGGAAGAATCACCATCTTAACAATACTGAGTCATGAAATATCTTTCCATTTACTTAGAGTTTCTTTGACTTTTTTCATTAAAATTTTGTAATTCTTCTCATACAGAAACTGTACATATTTTGTTTATTATTTTTTGTGCTAATGTAAATGGTGTCTTTTTAATTTTAAATTCCAGTAGTTCATTGTTGGTAGGTAGGGAAGTTATTGACTTCTGTGTGTTAATCTTTTCTCCAGCAGCCTTGCTAAAACTGCTTATTACTTTCAGATGTTTTAGTTGTTTTTGATGATGATGATTCTTTGGGATTTTTTAAATAGACACCGCATCTTAAATTTTAGTTATAAAATAGATGCCTTACATTTTACAAAATCCAGCACTCCTTCTTGATAAAAATTCTTAGAAAACTGGAAGTTGAAGGAACTTCCTCAACATGATAAAGAGCATAAATGGAAAGCCAACAGTTAACATCATAGTTAGTGGTGAAAGACTAATAGTTTTCCCTCTAAGGTCAAGAAAAAGGCAAGCATGCTTAATGTGTCCATTGTTATTCAACATTTTTCTAGAAGTTCTGGCCAGAGCAATTATACAAGAAAAATAAATAAAACACATCCAAATTGTAAAGGAAGAAGTAAAATTTTCCTTATTTACAGAAGGCATGATCCTGTGTATAGATAATCCTGAAAAATCCACAACAAAGCTACTAGAGCTAATGAGTTCAGCAAAGTGGTAGGGTACAAGATCAACATGTGAAAATCAGTAGTGTTTCTATACACAAGTAATGGACAATCTGAGAAATTTTTTAAAATTCTATTTACTATAGCAACTAAGAATCAAATATCTAGGAATAAATCTAACTAAGGATATAAAGAACTTGTACAAGGAAACTGTAAAATATTACTAAAAGATATCAAAGAAAATAAAAATAAATGGAAGTATATTCCATGCTCATGGATTGGAAAATTAAATATTGTTAATTTAATAACAATAAATTGGGTATTTACACTTTCAATGCAATTCCAATCAAAATTCCAACAGTCTTCTTTGCAGAAATGGAAAAGCCAATCATATCATTAAATTTATATGGAAGGGTAAGGGATCCCAAATACCCAAAACCATCTTGAAAAAGAATGAAGTTAGAGGAATCACACTCCCTAATCTTCAAACTTATTACAAAGCCACAGTAATCAAAATAGCATAATACTGTCACAAGGACAGACATGGTGACTGATGAAGTTAAATTGAGAATTCAGAAAAAACTCTTCACATCTATGGCAAATTTATTTTTGACACGGATGCCAAGTCCACTCAATGGGGAAAAAGAGTCTCTTTAAAAAATGGTGCTGGACAAACTGGATATTCACATGTAAAAGAATGAAGGAGAACTCTTACCTCATACCATATATAAACATGAACTCAAAATAGATGAACAATGTAAATATAAGAACCAAAACTATAAAACTCCTAGAAGAAAACCTTGGAAAGCATCTTGAAGACCTTGTGTTAGGGGATGTTTTCTTTGACTTTATAACAAAAGCACAAGTAACAAAAGAAAAAAGTAGATGAATGGGACTTCATCACAATTAAGAACTTGTGCATATCAAAGGACTTCATCATGAAAGTAATGACAACCTCCAGACTGGGAGAAACTATTTGGAAACCACGTGTCCAATAAGGGTTTAATATCAAAAGTATACAAAGTCATCTTACAACTCAACAAACAACCCAATTTAAAAAATAGGCAAAGAATCTGAATAGATCTTTCTACAAAGAAGATATACAAATGGCCAAAAAGTCTATAAAAACATGCTCACCATCATTAAACATTAGGGAAATGCAAAACAAAACCACAGTGAGAAACCATTTCACACTCACTAGAATGGCTGATATTAAAAATGAAAAATAAGTGTTAGAGAGGATGTGGAGAAAGAGGAACACTGATTCATTGTTGGTGGGAATGCAAAATGGTGCAGCCATTGTGAAAAACAGTTTGGCAGTTCTTTAGAAAGGTAAGTACAGAATTACCATATAGTCTGGCATTCCCATTTCTAAATATATACCCAAAATAATTAAAAGCAAAGTCTTGGAAGTTTGCACACCAATGTTCATAGTGGCATCATTCACAATTGCCAAGAGGTGTAAGCAACCTAAGTGTCCATAAACTGATGAAAGGCTAAAGAAAATATAGTATTATGCTGTGGTGGTTTGAAGTTGTATGCACCCCAGGAAAACATGTTCTTAAATCTAATTCATTCCTGTGGGTGTAAACCCATTTTAAGTAGGACCTTGTGATGAGGCTACCTCAGTTAAGAAGTGACAACTCATTCAGGATGGGTATTAATCCTATTACTGGAGTCCTTTATAAGAGAATGAAATTCAAACAAAGAGAAAGCCACAGACATTGCAACCAGGAGCTGAAATTAATGGAACACAGAAGAGATGGGAGACACCAACAGATGCTGCCATGTACCTTGCCATGTAGCAGAGAAGCCAAGATTACTGGCAGCTGGTCTTCAAGAAGAAAACATCACCCTGATGATGCCTCGATTGGGACATTTTTCCAGCCTCAAAACTTTAAGCTAATACATTTTCATTGTTTAAACCAACCCATTTCAGGGTATTTGCTGAAGCAGCCTAGGAACCTAAAACATATACATACATTGGAATAGTACTCAGTCATAAGAAAGAATGAGGTCTGATACATGCGACAACATAGATGAATCTTGAAGACAACATGTTGAGTGAAATAAGCCAGACATGAAAGGACAAATATTGTGTGATCTCACTGATATAACATAATTAGAATAAGCAAATTTAAAGAGTCAGAAACTAGAATTACCAGGGTTTGGAGTAGAGGCAGTGACAGGGTTTTAATGCTTAATTTGTACAGAGCACAAATTAATGATGGAATGACGGAAAATTTTGGTAAGGGATGGTGGTGATGGTAGCACAACAATATGAATGTAATTAGCACCACTGAATTATACATATGAATGTGGTTTAAAGGGGAAATTTTATGGCATATATGTTATTAGAATAAAAGTTTGTTTTTTGTTTTTCTTTAAAAAAGCCCCTAGGCCTGTACAACCTAAATAGTAAATTTTAATATAAACTATGGCCTTTAGTTAATAGGATAATTATAATAATATTGTTTCATCATTTGTAACAAAGTTACCACAGTAATTCAAAGTGCTAATTATAGGGAAAACTGTATTATGAGGGCTATATGTGGGAACTTTGTATTTTCTGCATGACTTTTCTGTAAACCTACAATTTCTCTAATAAAAAAGTACAGCAAATAGATGTCTCAGACCAAAACCTTTATGTTTCTTTATTATCTCAGTTTCATCATAATTTCTTTGGGAGCATTATTAGAGTTTATATTTCATTTTACCATACATGTATCTCTCTTTTGGCAAGCTCATACACGGCACTAAGTAAATGTTGATTAGGAATTGCAAAAGAAGAAAAAAATTGGCATGTTGCATTCATGATTTGCTAATACTGGAAGAAGTAAGCAAGACCTATAAGCAGACACAATGTATTATTTTAAATACAATAGGAACTATGGAAATATGTGTTGTACTCAATCTTGTGTACCAAGTGTGTAGCAGAGGGCTTGTCACAGAGTAGGGGGTCAATAATCATTTGTAATGATTAAAAAGTGCATGGAGTGCTGTAGGCATGCACTTCTGATAACGGTGGACAAACTTGTTACAGAGGAACCCTCCTATTGAGAAAAACTAGAAGAGGTGGGAAAATTATGCTTAACAACTTCATTTGAAATCATTAAAGACCTATGAAGGTAAGGAGGACTCGTTAAGCAAAGGTATGGAGAGGAAGGAAAATGAGCATTGGTGATCCTGACACTTCATACTGCTTCTCCATCAAGTCAGTTGCTGATCCCAAAGAATCCGTTGAAAGGCTAAAAGGCTGAGCTAAAAGAAGTAAGTGACAGGTTACAAAGCTCAGCAGAACTTTCAATGGTTTGATGTGACTAAGGATGGGTGGGGAGTAAGGGACAAAGCATTAGAATTCTATTTCCAATCCTGAATAAGGATGGCTCAGAAATAGATCAGCCCACAAGGAGACTAAAGCACAGCTTCAAATTACTTCATCCCCTAGTTGGATGACAGTTGTATGTCCCTACCCTAAAAGAACATCAGTTCTTTTTGAAGGAAGATAAAACTACCTGGGCCTCCAATTAGAATGAGTTTCTGTGTCAAGGTAGTGACAGTAATGATGAATTTAAAGGGATGGCCTTGAAGTAGGCTTAACTGGACTATCATAAATTTGAGGGTGAAGGCATGGAAGGAGTCGGAGGGAAAAGCCGATTTGACTTAGAATTCTAACTTTGGCATCTTGGAGGATGGTAGTGCTATAAATTGAGCAGGCCATAACACAGGAGAAATGCCTGTAGGTAAGGAAAGAGCTAAGGAGTTTTGATAGGGATTTATTATATTTTGAAGTATCTGTGGATTTGCACCATATGAAGATGTGCCCTGTTACAGGAAAGTGTCTAGGAAAACAATATTCTTTATAAGTCTGGAACTGACTCTGCATTTGCCACACTAGACAACCTGAATATGCATGATATGAATGTTTTGCCACCTGTTACTGTTCATCTGTAACGAATATGTGGTGAAAGTCTAAAATGTACAAATTGTCAAGTTGGTAATGTACCCTTCTAAATGCATCAAGGGAAAGCAAACTTACAATGAAATATATTACTTTATGTATTGTATTTGAAGTAGAATTCTTAAGCCTCATAGCAAATTGCAAAGTTTATCTCAGCGTATCTTTATCCTTTCAACATGGAAAGTTGATGCAACCAAAATACGCTGAAAAGATATTCTCCTCCTTACTGTGTAACTTTACAGAAGACCTTCTTCTCAAGTAATTGCAGATTATATGCAAAGTTTTAATAAAATTTGAAAACCATGGATAAATAGAAATAATTTATATTTTCAATTGTTTGCATGCCTTTGTGTAATTATAATTGCATTTATCTGAACATACTAAATTTTATTTTATTTTTACTCTTTCCCCCTCTATTAACATATTTACATGAAAATCTTTTTCTAATAAATTTCAACAATTTCCACTGAGAAATTGTGGTTTATAAATCATTCCCAGACCAATAAGAAAGAACAATGATGAAAAATGATTAAACCATGTACAAACCAATTATAAAATTTTAATAGTGCATTTTTTACATTTAGCACGAACATATACCTTATATATGTATTTTTTATTATAGTTAAGAAAGGGTAGTAGAGATCTAAAAATAATGTCTGTATTCATGTTATCATAGGAAAATTTTCTCAATAGATAGAGGCCCACACAGTAACCAAGAAAATCTTAAACTTTCATCCTGAGGAAGTCCTGCTACTTTTTCAAATGAAGTGGCAAAAATCTCTGGAATAGATAAGCTGTGACTAATAAAAGAAAACAGGCCAATATGCCAAGCTTTCGATCTTAATGCTTATACTTATGAATCTTGTTCCTATAAAAATGAAACTTAGCCTAATTATAATTAATGCCCAAGAGTTACCTCCTGAAAACCTCCTTGTTACTCAAGTATGGCCTCTCTCTAAGCCAAACTCAGCAAATAAACTCACTACCAATTGATTATTACCAAGCACTAACCAGCAATGCATTTGGAAAAAGACCTTGGCCAAAAGGGAAAAGCTTTAAATTAAAAACAAGTTTTTATGGCTAAGAGATTTCAAAGTGAGTTGGGAGGTCATTCTGGAGGTTATGGTAGATTTCACTAACTGCCACAGTAAACAAAGCCTTAAACAAGAGTTTTCCTGAGGCTTTTGGGACATCTGGACACCAAAGGCAAGGCACAAAGCCTCATGAAATCAACATTCCCTTGGCAGGACCTATTTTGGAATATATGATCATCTATTTCCCCAATATAACATAGTTATACTCATTTATAATTCCCCTATTCATGATTCTTCTACTCCTTTTATTTGAACCTATAATTCTCAATATACTTGTTAAATATATCTCTCCAAGACTTAAAGCTTTGGGTTGTTCATATGCCAGTTGAACCCTGAATCCCTGCAGAGGTGTGGCCAACTCCTACTCTCCAGTCCTTCAGGCTTGCCCTGGACAACCAACAAAACGATGGTGGTGGACAAATCCCACCCCGGAACATAAGGAGCATCTACAACTGCAAGCAAAACAATTCCTTCCATCTTCCCCACAATATCTAAGTCCCCTCTCAGCCAGAAGCAGTCAGAGCAGACATGACCCCAAATCCCACAAGATTGAAGAATGAGCAAACATAAGGGGGGAGGGTAACTACTGACCAAAGTAGACTTATTATTTTAGTTATTGTCTTTTGTTAATGGAAGAACTTGTAAATTGATATAAAGATAATGGTTGCAAAGAGTTCAGAAGGGAGGGGGAGGGATGAATAAGTGGAACACAGGGTATTTTAAGGGCAGTGAAATTGTTCTGTATGGCACTGCAATGGGAACACATGACATTATATATTTGTCAAAGTCTATAAAACTGTAGAGCACAAACTATAAATCATAATGCAAACTATAGACTTTGGTTAGTAGCAATGCTTCATTACAGGTTCATCAATTGTAACAAATGTACTACTGCCAAGGTAAGATGTTAATAATAGAGGAAACAATGTGTGTGGGTGTGTGCGTGTGGGTTATATGGGAATTCCCTGTACTTTTGGTGTAATTTTTCTGTGAATATAAACTTTTCTAAAAATAAAGTTTACTATTACAAAAAAAAATAATGTCTGTATTGAATACAGATGAGGAATGAACAAGCTAAGAGGTTACAAAGCATTTCATGAGGGGAAAATGTTCCCATCTTGGTTTTGGTAGAAAAGCCAAATGGTTGATTTGGGCAATTTTTTTTTTTTTTTAACTATTTCCATGTTCAGAACAGTGGTGAAAGAGTCCAACCAACTCTTCCAGAATCTCAGTTCAACTACTTAGATGTTAGCCCCTACATGCGTCCTCCACTCAGAGAGCTCCCCACTGGGAGCAAAACCAGTACAACTTTGCAGAGGCTCTGTATGAGCAGAATCTCAAAAAGGAACAGGTGCAGTCCTGGAAAATGCTGACAGGGAAGGGGGTACAAGCAAAAGGATGAGTGATTTCTGCCAGGAAAAATGTTCAGGAGGAACTATTAAAAAAATATTCATCTTTGAGAAAAATATTGGAGTTATTAGTTAAAATGTTAGCATCAGAACAAAATCCACACCACAGGTTTAGAGCTATGAACGTACCATGTGAAAAATTAAATATAAAATTATAAATATAACTGGAATGTCAGGAATAAATCTTTAAAAAAAAAAAAAAAAGCCTAATAACGGGTATAAATGAAAGAACCTGTCTTTTGTTGTTGGCTGCTGCTGAT
>JAQZBX010036459.1:0-17522 GCA_029593785.1 Cabassous unicinctus
CCTTCCCTGACGAGGATGGGATTGGGGCTTGATAGGAAAAACAGCTGGAGCCCTCGGCCTTCACACTTGCTCAGATTTCACACTGTTGTGATTTAGGATTAGCAAGAAGGAGAGGCAGATCAGATGTTGCCGTCATTAGCGGCTTTTCTCCTCTGGGAGCCAACCCTCCAGCCCTGCCCTTTCCTCCTCCCCCAGCCTAACCTTCCCGTTGCGGCTGGGCCCGCCCTTCCTTTAGCCTCAGCTGGTTTCTGTTTCAGCCAGCAGGACGTGCTTTTCTGATTTTTGATAAGCACAGAGCTCTGGCCAGGGGTTCAGACCCCAGCCAGGTGGGCTCCAGGCTGTGCCTGGAGAGAACATTGGTGCTGTCAATGGGCTAAGGGCACTCGGGTCTGTCTGGGGTGCAGACCAGGTATTTGCACACTTCAGAAATCATTCTCTTCATTTAATCACTCCATTCATTCATTCGGCCATTCATTCATTCATTCATTCATTCTCACAGCCGTCGAACACTTCCCTTATGCTAGCGAGAGGGGATCCAGCAATGAGAGAGATGACGTGAGGAGAGAGATATGGCGGGAGGGACACTGCGTCCTTGCCCTCTGGGTCCATCTCAGGCCCCTTTTCCACTCTACAGAATCAGTATCTTCCTTTTCACACTTTTCACTCCCCACTCCTGTGATTTACTTACACATTAACATTTGAGAGCGCTGGCCCAATGCCCCAGGTTCTCAATCTTGCTTTGCCCTGGAATCATCTGGGGAGCTTTAAAAAATGCTCATGCCTAGGCCCCACCCCCAGAGATCCTGATTTAATTGGTTGGGGACATGGCCTGGGCATCAGGGTTTTTAATAGTTCCCAGGCAATTCTAACATGCAGCCAAGGAGAGAGCCACTGGTCTAGAGGGGAAATCTTCTGGAGGAAATGGCATCCAAGTTCACCGGCTCTCACTCACACACGTCTCACTCCTTCATTTGAACAACAACATTGATAAACACCTCCCCCAGGGCCAACAGGGCACCAGGGCTTTGAGAGGGTGCGGGATGAGCAGAATATCCAAATCCAGTTACTTCTCGGGCATGTAAGACAAGCAAAGCCAGAAACAGTGAAGAATAGAAACAAGACACAGGTTTTACGGCATAATTCACAGATGTGCTCAAGTCCCCAAAGCAAGGCCTCCAAGAGGGTGCTCGGGGAGGGAGGTCAGGGCAACCTGGGCCTCCAAGCCAGGATCTTAGAGTGAAGGGACGTGGAACAGCATAAGCCAAGTCACGGGCTAGAGCGAAGGGACGTGGAACAGCATAAGCCAAGTCACGGGCTAGAGCGAAGGGACGTGGAACAGCATAAGCCAAGTCACGGGCTAGAGCGAAGGGACGTGGAACAGCGTAAGCCAAGTCATGGATTCGGGAGCCGGGAAGCTGGGGGCTAAAGCTGAGATTAGTCACTGCTCCTTCCAGTCTGCAGTGGCTATGAAAGGGCACCAGTGGGAAGCTGTCCAGTGAGAAATGTCTGAGATGGGACCTGGACTAAAGAGCGCAATGGGGAGGGCAGAGTCCAGGGCTGGAAACCATGGTGCTTTTTATTTGTTTGTTTATTTTGGAGGTACCAGGGATTGAACCCAGGACCTCATATATGGGAAGCAGGGGCTCAACCAATGAGCTATGCCCACTCCCCCATGGGGTTCTTTCCTCTGCCTGTGGCTGGACCCACACCCGGGATCTCCCATCCGAAGGTGTCAGAAAAGTTACCACAGGGATAACTGGCTTGTGGCGGCCAAGCGTTCATAGCGATGTCACTTTTTGAGACGGGTAAAGAGCCGCAGGAAGGGCTTGTCATTCCCCAGCTTGACCAGCCTCCCCCGTATCTGACTGAAGCCCCTGTGCTGGTGCCGACAACCGTTTTTGCTCGTTTGTCTCGTGTCCATGCTGCGTGGAGATGAGGGTCTCAGGATCTTGGAGCGAGTCTCTCGTGAGCCCTTGCTCTCCCCGCGCTTTACTGCAGATTCATTCAGGGACTTGAACCCGCAGCAGTTAAATCCAGCCCCACCTTGGTTTCTGCGAACACTAGGGTCTTGACTGAGGCAGGCCTGTCCTCCCCAACCTAACGTTTAAAATAGTTTTAGTGGCTTAGTTGATAAACAAAAGTGCCCAGCTTGTTTTGAAGTGAAAAGAAGCCTGAAACTGTAACCGAGTTATGAATTAACAACTGATTATGATTACTGAAACACTATACACACGCTTTTTCCTACTTCTCCAGTATATTAAGAATAACCAAAAGCTAATACCTGACATTATTGAAACTGTAGACCAGGGGTTCTTAACCTTTTTTTGTTCCACGGATCCCCTTTGCCAGTCAGGTGAAAACCATGGACCCCTTACTAAGTCCACACTATACTGTGGATTACTTAATAAATATATCACACCTGCACCAACACGTCCCCACAAGGATAATGTTTTTTTTGAATTTCAATTCAAATTCACGGACCCCTTGTTAAGAACTGCTGCTGTAGACTGTTTGAAATAAACCTTACCCTTGCTTATGTTTATTTCTAAACTAGGCTCACCCTCGTGTATATTTGCTGTTGTCATGGTAACCACTCCACCCTCCCCTCTCAGAATCCCTAAAAACTCTTGTTCCCCGGGTTCGGGGGAAGGTATATCTGAGACACTCCAGTCTCCTGTCCTTCTCCTTACGTTAACAAACCTGCTTTCTCTCAGGACCATCCCGTGTGGACTCCAATTCATCTGCCCCGGGCTAGAACCCAGAGAGGGACCCCCTTTGGGGTTCCCTTCTGACTCAAAGTGTGGGCTCACTTGCTCAGAACACAATGAAAAACCACTGATGCCTGCAGGGAAGGAATCAGCACTGTCATCTGATAGTTGTTGAGAAAACACCCCAGGGGCCAGCAGGCTCTGATCACCTCCTTTCCTGCAGAGTCCTTGTATTTTTCTTCCTCCCAGGGGATGGGAGGAAAGTTGTTCTATTTTTAAGCCCCACTTCCTAGTGGCCCTTCCTGCCAGGAAGGACTTATTGTGAAGAGTGAAAGTTTACCCAGGCCTCCTGTTCCCAGCATCTCAGGCTTCCCCCCTCCTTAGTTCTCCTGGGCTGTGAATTCTAAAACAGACTCTGGAGCCAGACTGCCTGCGCTCACACCCAGCTCTCCACTGACAAGCTCTGTGACTTCCGCCGAGTTCCTTAACCTCTCTGATCCTGTTTCCTCATCTATAAAGTGGGGATATTAATAGTACCTACCAAATAATAGGGTTGTTGAGAAAATTAGATGAGAGAAAGCATTTACGCTAGTATTTGAATGGCATTAGTTGTGTGTGAGAGAATTAAAGCATGTGAAAATAGGTGGTTCCTTTTGGACAAGAAATTTACTTCTTTGCAAACGTACTTTGATTTTTCTTTACTCTGAACATCCATGTGCCAGAATATGTCTCTTCCTTCTGTGCCATATAAAAATCTAAAATAAAAATGATAGTAATACTCCAGTGACATTGAAACCCCACTTCCATGACCACCTCAGAGGAAAGAAATTGATTTTCCTTAGTCCTGAGGAATATGGCTCCAGGAATGCTTCAAAGTCCACAGAAGTTGCTTATCCCCACGAAGTGGGGACCTTGAGTTCTAGTCTCTGGGGAACGTGCTGGCACTGGTGGGTTAGTTGGGGCTCTTTGGAATGAAGTTGGCATTGGCCACCTTCCGTGGTATAAATACTCCCACGAAGACTGATTTCAGGACACCAAAAGGACAGCGTTGAATCAGAGCTGGGAAGAGATGGGCACATTTGGGCCCCTAGAGCCTATGCCGGTGACTCTGGAGACTCCAGCCGGTGCACCGCCTTCCTCACAGGGAATTCCACGGATTCCCTGCTCAGTGCTCCTGGCCCATGCAAGAGGCTAGCTACAGCTATCCTAAGGTCTTGGGACCCAAATGCCAGGGTTCTAAACAAAGAAATAAGCAGATCTGTGCCTGGTTTTGGAGTGGGAAGCTGCCCTGGGGCACATGGCTGTTCTCTTCTCTCCAGCTCAGCCGTGTAGGGGAAGGCAGAGTAAAGCAGCTTGTGCTGAGCATCTTGGATGAAGCATCTCATTCCCTGGGGGGAATCGAGTCCAGGGTTGACGCTTTCCAGGCTGGTTGGGGGAAGCAAGATGTTGGTAAGAGCATTATTAGGTCAGGAAAGGGTTGCTGCACACAGAGAGAAACTGGAATGAGAAATGGCAGGAGAGGGCTGGGTGGGTGAGGAGGCTCACTGAGGTCAGACCATCAGAATCGTGGGATTGACGGGGTTGTGACAGATATCAGTGGGTGTTGTTTCAGATTTGGAGAAGCATTGGTGACCTTGGTGACTGACCCTGAGCATGACAGGATTCATGGGATTATGTGGACAAAATGGAATGGGAAAGTCATGAATGAGGAGAAGTCAAGAAACTGTGAGGCAAGAGCAGTTCTGGAGGTCATCCCCCAGCCTTGGAATATGCCAGGATGAGCCAGGCACCAAAGATGTCAATAACAGGGCAGGTGACTTGTGGGCATGACATAACAAGGAGAGCTGAAGTTTCAGAGGAGAAATTTTTTTTTAAGATTTATTTATTTATTTCTCCCATCCCTCCCCCCTTGTTGCTTGTACTTGCTGTCTGCTCTCTGTGTCTGTTCGTTGTGTGCTCTCTGTGTCTACTCCTCTTCTTTTAGGAGGCACCAGGAACCGAACCCAGGACCTCCCATGTGGGAGGGAGGCACCCAATCGCTTGAGCCACATCTGGTCCCTGCTTATTGTGTCTCTCATTATGTCTTCTCGTTGCATCATCTCATTGTGTTATATCATTGCGTCAGCTCGCTGTGCCAGCCTGTTGCATCAACTTACTGTCTTGCTCTTCTTCTTTAGGAAACACTGGGAACCAAACCCGGGACTTCTCATGTGGGAGGCGAGCACCCACCTGCTTGAGCCACATGCACTCCCAGAAATTTTTGAATGAAGGTGAAAGGAATGGTCTGGAAAAGGAAGAAACAAATCAGGAACTCGTTAGCCTTGGAACATGTTAGGCTTGGAGGTGGGGGAATATAGGAGAAAGAGTTGCTTTGTGTTCAAAAGGGTTGCCAGAGAAGCAGCAGTGTCCAGGGAGAAATGTGTTTCAGGTTCAGCAAAAGTGAAGGAAGAAGTCCACCATAGGCCCAAACCACACTCATCCACTAAGAGCTTGCCTCAGGGTTCCTAGCAGGCAGCAGCTCACCCAGGTGGAGAATGGGGCAGGATGCATGCATTGACCTCAGTGCAGACCATCTACCATCTGAGTTCGTGGCAGTAATTGCTGGTTTATCCTTTCTTCCTCCCAGGAACATCAGATGGCTGGGAAGATTCCCTTCCGTATTTTAGAAGAACATAATAATCAAGCATTTTGAAGGGAGGATGCATGTATAAATTCAAATTGGATGGTATATAGGGAAATTATAGCTGCTGCTGCCAGAAGAGGCAGCAATGAGGGCTGTTAACGAGAGAAGTTGGGTTCCGCCAACTCATGAGTGAAACCACTTTGCGTCCACAGGGCTGGGCGTGCAGCTCCTTCTTAGCACCACTGGGAGTTCCACATTGGCTCAAAGCACTCCCTGTCCTGGGAGCAAACAGGTCAAAGAGCAACTAGTACCTCACCCCCTACCACCCTGAGAATCTTGGGTTTTTCAGATAGCAGGCATGGTGCGGCTGGCCAGCCTGACCCTTCACCTCCATAGTCTGTGCTCCCCACCCCAGATAAGAGCCAGGGACGCCAGGAAAGACACTGCATGGCGACTAGTTCTCCCGGCACAAAAGTTTTTTCCTGCGCTTTCCCAAAAGTCCTAAACCTTGGCCTTCCCCGGAGGCCTCGGGGTTGGGAAACACACACACTGGTCTGCTATGGAAGCCCAGGGCTGGTGTCCAGGGCCTGTCAAGGGCACCTACAGTTCTGGGATCCTCAGGTGACCAGATCAACACGTGGGGGGAGAGTTGGCAGGGAAAAGGGGTTTGACGTCCTGTCTTTCCTTTCACCCCTGCTGGAGGAGATGAGGGGTGGGCCCCTGTCAGGTTGTGGGCATGAGCTGCCCATGCTAGGAGCTCCCAGTCTCTTGAGCAATCACGACTGTCCTGGGTCACGTTCCCACATCAGGCCAGCTCTGGAGCAAACCCTGGTCAAACCCGTCTGCAGGGCCGTTGCCAAGCAAGAGCTTTTATATGGTTCTGCTTGTTGTCTCAGCTCCCACTGAAGGAACAAGTTCTTGAAAAAAGGGACAGGGCTGAGTCTTTTTTTTTTTTTTTTTTTCCATTCATTTCAATTGATAAAGGCATCCTGGAGCATTGCCACTGAGCATGGACCATAGTTTACATTGTAGTTTACACTCTCTCCCACACAATTCTGTAGGCTACGGGAAGATATATAATGCCATATATCTGTCATTCAGGATGATTCCCAAATCCAGAAAAAGCCCCCACATTACAACTGTTTTTCCCCCTTCCTACTCCCAGAGCCTCCAGTGGCCACTGCCTCCACATCAATGTTATAATTTCTTCTATTGCTAGAATCACAATAAGTCTATAGTAGAATATCAGTAAGTCCACTATAGCCCAATGCTGAGTCTTTATACACCTTGTTCGTCACAGGCAGCCAGAATGGACCCATAAAGTTCATGGTGATGGCAAACATTTGTCTAGGGCCCTTTGTACATATTATGTCTAATATTCCAACCATGCAGGTGACTGGATGCAGATGGTTCCCCATCTCGACATGAAGAAACTGGGGCTCAGAGAAGTCAAAGCACTTCCTTAAATCCAGAAACAGTAAGAGTCTGAACTGGGTTTGAACCCAGATTTGTCTGGCTTCACAATCCCTCTGCTTTCCACCTATTCTCTCCCATATGGAAGCTCTCCTTCCCAACCAGTAGCCCCTCCCCTGCCTTATTCCCGTGTCCCAAGCTCACCTGGTCTTTGGACAGAGCCCCATGAGTATGATGAGATGCTCCCCAAAGACCACCTGGAGAATGAGCACCCATGCCCATCCCTGGGCATCTGGCTGAGGGGGCAGAGGCACTGGGGACCCTGTGGCTCTCATTGGCAGCCTTCCTGCTGCCCTGGTGAGGTTGGTCAGATTTAACAAATAAAACATAGTCACACTTATGCTATACAAGTATCCACTGTTTATCTGAAGTTCAAATTTGACTGAGTGTCTTGCATTTTACCTGGCAACCCTACTCGTGACCCCCAGAGGAATGCTGGTGGGGAAATGAACTCAAGAAACAGGGAACAAGAAAAGTAGAGCTGGCAAGACAGAAAGGGTCAGGGAGAGAAGAGGGGTGAGAATATTGGCTCCTGGGATCAAACCTGGTCCCATCTGCCCCATGCTGGGGAGCATCCCTGTGTCTCCCACATGTGCAAATAACAGACCAGCCCCAGGCTCTTGGTGCCGCTTGCTGGTGCCAGGGTGGGATATAAAGACCTCCAAACTCTGGGTGGCAGGAGGATGGTACAATCACTGATCATTGCTTTATTTTTCTTTTTTAACATTTATTTTATTTATTTCTCTCTGTTCCCGACCCCTCGTTGTTTGCACTTGCTGTCTGCTCTCTGTGTCTGTTCATTGTGTGCTCATCTTCTTTTTCTAGGAGGCACCAAGAACTGAGCCCAGGACCTCCCGGAGGCACCCAATGGCTTGAGCTACCTCCGCTCCCGCTTGTTGTGTCTCTCATTGTATTTCCTCGTTGTGTCATCTTGTTGCATCAGCTTGCCACACTAGCCCATCGTATCAGCTCACTGTTTTGCTCATCTTCTTTAGGAGGCACCAGGAACCGAACCCAGGACCCCCCATGTGGTAGTCAGGCGCCCAATTGTTTGAGCCATATCCGCTTCCCTGATCACTGCTTTTGATAGGCTACTTCAGATCTCTAGAGGCCAGCTCTGAGGGCAGCCATTGCTCCAGTCCACCTTGGGCAAAGGCAGTAGAAGAATCTCAAAGACAGTGACCTTCCTCAAAACTGCTGAAGACAGTTAAAGGGCTGCATTACCTGGGCAAGTGCTGAATCAAGAAAACACAGCTTCAAAAGCCATAGAAGAAAATCCTGGTGCCTTTCCTGGCCCCTCTCCAATCCCCTCCACAATGCAGGGTTGGGGGAGGGAGAGGTTGTGCTCCTACTGTGGGCCCTATCCCTGTTCCAGAGGGAGCAGAGTGGCCCCTGTGCACATACAGGGGGCCATGCATGTCAGTACCAATCTATCAAGTGGAAATTTGAGGGAACTTGTCTCAGGCTTACCCTCCCAGAGTTTATCCTGAGGGCAGAGAAGTGGCTTGCAGGCAGCTGGGACAGTTTGAAACTACCCAGGGCAAAGGTCTACCTTCATTAAGTCACTCAAGAGCTCACCCAGGGAGGGGGTGAAAGTCTACTTCAAAGGGAGTGGAAGAGGCATTTGAACTCCTGTAAACTATTAAAGAGGGAATTCCTAAAGCCACCAGCAGGCACAGGCTCAGGAAAGGAAGGAGGTTCCATGGCTCCACATGGACTCAGACAAGACAGAGAAGACCCTGCACTTCACATTTGCCTTGGGCTGAGCTTCTTGATAGGAGGGTTAAGCTCTAAGGAGACCACCAGCTAAAGCAGAGCCAACTAGCAAAGGCTATGAAAGGTGCTTTTTGCTTTGATTTGTTTGATTAGTTGGCTCTTGGCACTCAAAGAAATTTGTCATATCACTAACTGGATATAAACTTAAGAAACAGAAAGCTCAGGGACTAAATCCCAGAGTTAACACATTAAAATATTAAAATGAACAATGTGCAACAAAGTATTATGAGACAGGCTCTCTCTGCCTAGAGGAGTCTGCATCAAATCTCGGTGCATATTTTTGTCTTTCTCTCCTATTTTCCGGGAAGATCTGTTCTTTTCCCCCATTTCCCAATATATTCTTTTTATTGACCTAACCAAACTGGCATGTTCAATTCTTTTATGCACCATAACCAAGAACCTAGAGGAATCCAACACTTCCCCATCTTCATTTGGCGAGCCATTGCCAAGAGACAGAAAGGCAAGTGGTGCTCCATCACCCTTGCTGGAGCCTGAATCACTGCCTTCCAGAACAAGATATTAGTCACATGGGGATTTCAGCCAGTTCCAACCACAGTGTTGGACCCGTCTTTTATCAACCTCAAAAGAATAGCCAGAGAGGTTTATGCTTTGTCAGGCAGGGACTACTGCCCTAACTAGTAGGAAGTAACTACAGAAGAATGACCATCGCCCCTCAGCATCCCCTTAAGAATAAGGGCGTGAACTATCTGAGTGGGAAGTTGAGGCAGATTAGTAAAGGGTAATGGAGAAGACAAGCCACAACATGGCCAACAGACCACATAGTCTCGATGCCTCTGAGACCTTGAGTTTAACCTTGAGATCCCAGTTTCTCTTTCTGGGACCTCCCCTTGGCCCTGGATATTCCAGACAGGCCTCACCATTGGCCCCCACCATTGGTGGAGTAACCAATAACAGCTGGGGCCCCTCCCCTTAGCATTAGCAAGGGGAGAAATAATTAATAATTTAAAAGGTAACCACACAAGGCAGAGCTTGCTCTTTCTGACTATAGGAGCCCGCATCAAATCTTGGTATATATTTCCATTTTTCTCTTCCATTTCTCAGCAAGCCCTGTTCTTTCCCCCTCATTTCCCAATAAATTGTTTTTCCTGGCCTAACTGAAAAAAAACGAGATAAACTTTAGTACTAGAAAAACCCAGTTTAGTTTAAATATTGAGGCATTGTTCTGAGCCCTTTTAACTGAGGGTTAAGAATTAATAAATAATTACGATTACTAAATCATTATATAGGTGCCTTTCTACTTCCAGTAAATTATAGAATAGCCAGAGGTTATTATCTGAAATCACTGAAACTGGCTGGAGTTAGCCTAGACCTGCTATTGTGATGGTCATTCTAAACTGGTCTCACCCGTTTATGGTTACTCAAAACTTAGCCTTTCCCTATTGTATTGTATTGTATTGTACTGTACTGTATTGTATTGTATTGTATTGTACTGTATTGTATTGTATTGTATTGTATTGTAATTCTAGACTGAACTTACCTTTGTTTATAGTTATTTCACCCTTGCTTGTACTTGCCATTGTGATGGTGATCACGCCACCCTTCTGTTTAATATCCATATGGAAAACCTTGTGACAGACCTTTACTCTGTACTTTTCTATCCCAGAACCTTGATCTCTCATAGTGATTGTAACTTTGCAACTCACCTTGGTTTGGACCCTTCCCACCATGTTCAATCCCTTAATGTTTATTAATGAAGGAACCTGTGTCCAGCTCTGCCCCAATTATTCATTAGCACCCCGATGGTATAAAATATCAGAATTTCTGCAGTAAAGGGAGGCTGATTTGAGATTGTACATCTCCAGTCTCCTGCTGGCAAATAAACCCTCTTTTCCTTCCTAACATAGTTTGGTGTGTCTGTCTGTCCTGCCACGCCAAGTGAATGAACGGAGCTAAGGACCCCCTAACCCCTCTTCAATTTGGTACCCAACGTGGGGCGGGCATCCTTGTGAGGACGATGCTGCTGGGTAGATTGCTGGTCCTCCTAGGTAAGGTATTTGTGAACCCTGCTCTGTGGCCGCTGGAGTGTTTTACTCTGAGAGTCTGACCGAATCTCTTGCCTCGGGTGTCCAGGCTCCCTAGAAGGGTGGGCTATGAAGGAAAACAGGTTTGGTTCTGTGTGTTGTGTGGGTGTGTGTTTGTTATTCTTGGTATGCTCAGCAGCACGTTATTTCTTACCAAAGCTATAAGTGGTATTTGCCATGCTTGGTTTTTTTGGCTTGGTTTCTGGAATGGGGAAGGGGGCAGCCCCTGGCATAAGGAAGAGTTGCTGAGCTTGGTGGCCTAGGTCTTGGGTTCCGTACTTGTTAAAAAGAATGGGATATAACTGGATTTTGAAGTGAAGGGAAAAAGCAACCCACTGGGTTGCATCATTAAACATTGGGAAAAATTGGGGTATGGACCTATGACTAAAAAGAGAATGATCTGCCTTTATAAGGAAGTCTGGCCTCAATATGCATTTGAAGGTGAGCAGAAATGGCCATCACAAGGACCTCTAGAGTATAGTACCATTCTATCATTAGACCGATTCTGTAGAAGTTATATAAATGAAATGAAATTCCTTACATCCAATGCTTCATGGCATTAACCCAAATTGAGAAACTTCGGAGAGAATGTTTTGGACACAGTCTATCACCAATTAGTCACCAATTAGTCAGGCCCCAGCACACTAAAATTAGAGAAAATTATGACTTGCTGCCCTGGCCAGCTAAGGAATTAATCAACCATCTGTACAAAAGCCAAAGTTAAATAATTGCAAAGATGAGGGGAATAGAAACCAGAAAAAAATCCTCCTAGACTCTAACTTGACTGATGAGATCTTAGACACTATTCTTGTTTCAAGTACCTTGAGAATTGAGAATGCCACTGCTCCTATACCTCCTCCACTTCCTTATCAAGGGGATAAAAACAGATCTAAATTGCCATTAGATCCCTGAGAAATGGCCTCCCCACCTCACACCAGAGTGGTGCAGCTTTTAGGCAGGGCACCCCTACCTCAGGAGCACAAAGCCAGGGCCAGTTCCCTCTCCCACAAGAAGGAACTCCCATTCCTGCAGGAATAGATGACCACGGAAACCTAGGGGCTATTTATATGTACATACTCTGTTGTCAACATCAGATCTATATAGTTGGAAATATTGAGTCCCTGGTTACAGAGAGGACCCCAGAAAGATGGAGAATCTTTTTGAGTCATATTTGGAATTTATAATGCAAATTAGGCAGATATTCAATCTGTACTGAATATTCTTTCAACCTCAGAAGAAAAGTGAATTATACTAGAAAAGGCTCAAGATCATGCTGCTTTTCTGGCCAATAGCACCCAAACAATCTGTTAGAGGTACCCCCTTTCAAGGTTTACAATGATTAACAGGTCATAAGACCAAGACTCAACTCCCAGTGACATATATCACATAACTGGAAGAAAGCAGCCTCCAGCCATAACCAATTGAGCAAGCCATAGCCTATGGGCAGCTCATACCCTCCTAAGAATAAACAAAATGGAGCAGATAAGGGCCATCACCCTGTTCAGGCCCAAGCACCACCACCCCCTCCCACATTCCAAGACCTCCTAGTCCACTTCCCCCTGGCCATTTGGCCCCAGGCTGTACTCGGTTTCCCCACCTATTGATGTGCTGTATAAAGCCATATCCACCACCCTCTGGCGGTGGGCTGAAGTCTCTCTGTAGACCCCTTAGGTTGAGAGAGCTTCTCAATAAACTTTCTGCCTGCAATCGTCAGTCTCCATGTCCTAGTGAGCGCCATTTTTTAACTAACACAGTCCCCAGAAGTCAGGCAATTCCAATAGCTGATCTTAATTGGAACTCGAACAAACAGGCAGACCAAAAAACAAAAAAAAATGGATCGTTACAAAGTGTGTATAATTTTTGGGCTTAGAAATGGGGCCCCCAAGCAAAACAATTAAAGCAAAGTTCAGGAAATTGTCCCAAAGCTGGATGAAAATCCATCCGTATTCCTTGAGAGACTCCTCAAGGCATGTCATCAGTTCACTGACAGACCCAGGAAATCTTGTTAACAGGCAAAATGTTAATCAATCTTTTATTTGTCAGAGTGCTCCTGATAGTTATCGCAAATTACAAAAAGTCCTGGTAGAGACTGCTTTCAAGGTGTTCTATGATCAAGAAGCGGCCCAATGGAGTGGACATCACCATCCCAGGGCCCTCAGGATTGGAGAATGAACTATGGACTAAGGTAGACTTGCTGGTGTTCTACTACAGACTTATTGTGATTCTAGCAATGGAAGAATCTATATCATTCATGTGGAGGCAGTGGCCACTGGAGGTTCTGGGGGCAGGGAGAGGGAAATACAGGTGAAATATGTGGGCATTTTGGGGACTGGGGAATTTTCCTGAATGACATTACAATGACAGATATGGGCCATTACATATCTTGCCATAATCTACAAAATTGTGCAGAAGAGAGTGTAAACTACAATGTAAACTATAATCCATGCTTAGTGGCAATGCTTTAAAATGTTTTCATCAATTGTAATGAATGTACCACACTAATGAAGGATGTTGTTAATGTGGGAAAGTGTGGGAGGTATAGGAAGTGGGGCATATGGGAATCCTGTAAATTTTTATGTAACATTTAAGTAATATAAATACCTTTTTTTAAAAAAAATTAAAAATATGTTTAAAAAAATAATAATAATTTTAAAAAGAAGCAGCCCAAGAAAAATATCAGAAGGAAACAATTGCATATAAGGCTAAGTTAAATGCTAATCTTTTAGGAGCAGTCTTGAGCAAAACTCTCCAGCAACAGAGGGAACCAACGAAAGGTAAGACCTCGGGGGCCCTAGAAAGCCTCTGGGTCCCCAGCAGTGTGCTTCCTGCAAGGGGGATGGGCATTGGGAGTGAGCATGTCCCAGGCTTGCAGGGAAAAGAGCACCAAAGACTCCTGACCCTGCAGCCCAATACCCACAACTACCCAACTACAATGACGGGACCTGGGGAAAGGATCCTAATCACCCACAAGAAACCTCGGGTCTCTTTCCAAGTGGGTGAGGAATTAGTATTTTCTGGGGGATACAGGAACAACTTTTTTGGTTTTGAAAAATAGCTTACTCCTGAACTTCGAGTCTGTCCGTGGGATATACTCCTGAACTTTGAGTCTGCCTGTTAAGTGTTCTCCTGAAGAGTAATCCTGAATATATGTGTTAAATGTCTGTCTAAACTACTAAATTAGTGCTTAACTGCATTTCTACTGCTTAAGTATTCCTAACTGGTTGCTGGTTACTGATAAGAATGTTTCATATGCTTGCATATAACAGGCTACATTGATCCCAGAGGAGATATTAAAAGCAGTAAAAACCAGAGATGTGAAATGATGGAGAGCTTAGAGACAGTCATGCCAAGGAGTCTTATGTTCAGTGAGTTTTATGTTTCTCTTGGTGTGTCTAATTCTATTTGTGTCTCTCTGTTTGTTCAGTGTATATTTTAATACCTCCAGATGGTAATATCAAATTAACAAATGAAAATTCTTAAAAAGAGCTCTTTTCAAATTGCTAAAAATTAAAATGAATACTCTTGGAGCCCAAATTAGAAAAGTCAAACAGGATGAAAAATCTGACTAAAGAAACTATTTAAAGAAAAAAAAAACAAACCTAAAAAAGGTTATCCTGAATTCCTCCACAATCTTTCTATAGCCTACCCTACCCCCACGGGCTTCTAACCTTGATGGAATTTGAGTGACTCCTTAAAAGCAGCTTAGTAAAACCCAGGTTCCGTTCCTAGTGCCTCCTTAAGAAGATGAGCGAGACAGCAAGCTGATGCTACAGGCTGGTGCAGCAAGCTGATGCAACAAGAGACACAAGGAGGAAAACATAATGGGAGACACAACAAAGCAGGGAGTGGAGGTGGATCAAGTGATTAGATGCCTCCCTTCCAGAGCGGAGGTCCTGGGTTCTGTTCTCGGTGCCTCCTAAAAGGAAGACGAGCACACAACAAACAGACACAGCAAATGCAAACACAAAGGGGTGGGGAAAAGTAAATAAATAAAATAAATCTTTAAAAAAATGATAGAGACGGGAGATATTAAGAAAAAAATGATAGAGATGACGGGGGATATTAAGAACAAACCTTGTTTGGTATGGTCTGTCCTGTAATTCCCCAATTAAATTTTAATAGCCTTAAGATAAGAGGAATTAATAATCCAATGGCCAAATTTCAGTAAGTAAAAAAAAAAAAAAGCCCTCGAAAACTATGAAAAAGTTTGTCCAAGTTATGATGAAAACAAATACAGCAATTATAATATATTCTCCAGAGCCTGATAGTATGCTTTTGAGGTTTTTGTTTTGTTTTGTTAAATACTTTTAACAAAAGAGGTTATGAAAACAAAGAGGTTTTAACCTAGGAGGAAAAGAAGAAAGCAACATTTCTTATGTAAACTATCATTATTTTGATTTTATTCTACTTGGGTGTAATCTCCCTAGATTTACATGGATACTAATAAAGTAGCATTAAATCAGTTAAATCTTTTTTTTTTTTAATTATAAAAATGTCTACTTTAATCAAGCATTTTTTTAAAACAATTTATTGAAGTATATCATTCATACATGAACATACATAAACAATAAGTGTTCAGTAAACATTGTGAACTTGCAAAACAACATGCATAACATCATACAAGGCTCCCACACATCATCCCACCAAATACTTTACATTGTTGTGAAACATTTGTTAACAAATTATGAAAGAGCATCGTCAAAGTATTACTAACTAACTATAGTCTGTATCTTACTCCCCTATACTTTTTTTTTTTAAGGATTTATTTACTTATTTACTTTTATCCATTTTTACCCCCATCCCACCCCGTTTTTGCTGTTTTTGTGTCCATTTGCTGGGCAACTCTCTGTGTTGGTTTCCTGCCCTCTCTTCTCATTCTTCTCCTTCTGTCTTCACTGGGATTCGATCGTTGGAACCTCCGATATGGGAGAGAGGCATCTTACCACCTGCACCACCTTAGTTCCTGGTTTTTTGGTGCATCTCGTCTTGGCTCTCCCTTGTGTCACTCTCCTGTTACGTCATCATCTTGCTGCGTGGCTCACAAGGCCTGATGGCGCACCCATGCACGGGGCTTGACGGCAGCCCGAGCACCTTCTATATATTTCTTTTTTTTAAATTTTTACCAGGAGGTCCCGGGGATCGAACCCAGGTCCCTCCATATGGGAGACGGACGCCCAACCATTTGAGCCACATCTGTCCGCCTGCCATATCTCTTAAGGTTGATCAAAAATACCTAGAGTTACAGTCTTTTCCCATACAGGATGGTCCTATAATAAATCAGGCTTAGTTTATCACCAGCATTCTAAAAACCAGACCTAGGGAGAATAACTAGGCCTGGGGACACATGCATGGTTTCTAATATAGTGACCGTTTAGCCTACCCTGATTATCACAAAATCAGGACAGCGAGAATATTTACAAGTTAAATCTTTAAGATGGTGAAAATTGTAAGTTTTAGTTAATGAAATTATTATTTTTACAAACATCTTTTAAAAAATAAGTGTTTTGCCTAGAGTGAAATGACTGGTTTTTAATAGAAGAGAATGTGGGATATGAGACAAATGGATATGCAAAGAAGTAGAAGGATTGTGAAAGCTTGTTTAAGGGAGTGTGTTTTGTCCTAAGATAAGATGGCTGTTGTTCATAAAATCAGTGTGGAAATATGTAGGACAAGATTTGAATGGAAATTGAAAGTTGTAGAAAGTTTATGGAAGTAAATGTTACTTGTTGCTGACTGTAATTCAATAAGCTTATTTAAAGGTGAAATTTGTTCTGAGGTGAAGTAACTAGTCTATGTGGTTATGGATGGTTATGGGAAGTTTGTAAAAGCATTTTCTAAACTGAAAGATTACATGTGAGTGGATGTGGCTCAAGCAGTTGGGCACCCACCTCCCACATGGGAGGTCCCGGGTTTGTTTTCTGGTGCCTACTAAAGAAGACAAGCTGATGCAACAAGCTGACACAATGAGCTGATGAATGAGCAGACACAACGAGAAAAGACAACAAGCAGACACAGCAAACAGACATTGAGCAGACAGATGAGGGAGCCATCTCATGGGGGAGGGGGACCTGAAAGATTACAGTGTAAATGACTGATTCTGGAAATTATTAGTAAGTAGAAATCTAGGAGTTGATATTGAAAACAAAAAGTAACTTTATAGTACCAAAGCCCGTCAGACGCCACCTTAATCTATTATGGTCTATGCTAACTAGGCATGTTGGCCTTATGATATCCTTAATGGTTTTAAAAATACAAATCCAGGGAGCAGATGTGCCTCAAGCAGTTGGACGCCCACCTCCCACATGGGAGGTCCCGGATTCAGATCCCAGTGCCTCCTAAAGGTGATGAGCAAGACAGCGAGCTGATGCAAAGGGCAGGTGTAGCGAGCTGATGCAACGAGATGACACAATGAGGAGATGCAACGAGGAGACACAATAAGCAGGGAGCAGATGTTGCTCAAGCGATTGGGTGCCTCCCTCCCATGGGAGATCCTTGGTTCGGTTCCTGGTGCCTCCCGAAAAGAAGATGAGCAAACAGAGAGCACACAACGAACAGACACAAAGAGCAGACAGCGAGCACAAACAATGGGGGTGGGGACGAAATAAATAAAATATTAAAAAAATACAAATCTACTACTATTTTAGAAGTTAAGTCTTTTCCAAACTATTTTACTAATTTATTTGTCACTGTGATAGAGGACTGTTTAAATATAATGTTCAGACATGACAACTTTTAATATTCTAATAAAACCCTTAAGGATATTTTTAACTTCAAACTGTTACAAAAGATTCTGTTCTTTTACCTTGTAAAAAGTGAGGTGTTAAAGCATATACATTTATGAAAATCAACATTACCAATATATTTATATTTTAATTCACAATGAAAAAATATATTCCAAAG
>JAQZBX010036460.1:0-24171 GCA_029593785.1 Cabassous unicinctus
AAAAAAAAAAAAAAAAAAAAAAACCCTTAAAAATGGACAGAAAGGATTCTCATCCACATGTATCTTGGTAGGTGCAAGCCAAATGAGCTCGGCTAACTAAGAACCTGTCTTATCTTTTCTGACAAGATGTTCCATTTCCTAGAGAAAGCCAACAGCTGAATTCATGGCAGATAACCCTCTACTCCACATAAAAGCACCTGGCAGCTGTTTTCACATTAGTCTAAATTGACCTTCATAAATATAGACCCAGCTGGACTTATTTTTTCTAATCTTGGTTGATAGAAGGCCAGAAAACCCGAGAAGCCAGAAACAATCTACTTTTCTGCTGCCTGGAAACGATATAGAAACAGAGTTTGTTGAGGGATGAGGGAAAATTTTCCCTTTAATTCGTGCTAACACTAACAACTTCACCACAACCGCAATTTAAGTAACTAGGGCAGGAAGTAAAAAACAGGTGAGGTTCTCCTGGAAACACCTGCTCACTTATATAACGTTTTTGTTTGCTAGTTTGCCTTTTGCAGCTGATATGTGGGTGACTCTCAGCTTCGTCTAAGAAACTGAACTTTGAGCTTCAGATGTTGATATGTGGAACACCAGGTCCATGTGTATCTTTACAGGCCTTTGAGTTAATGAGGTAAAGAAATAAGGAAAATGTTTAGTGTTTTGCAATGAGAACTTGAGTGTTAACTTCCATGTGTGGAAGTGGGTAAGAGGGGTGTTGCACGTATTCTTTTTTAGTCTGTTCCCTCCCATAGTTTTAACTGTTATTCAGAAAACACAAGATTATACTCTTTAGCACTTGCTGCTAGCAATGGTGCTTGTGAGGATAGATTCAAAGGCTTGGGGAGGAGTGGGTGGGGCTGAACTAATATTTATAAAACAGATTGTGGAGCTTTCTGTTTTGAATTGTATTAAAAATGATCATAGGGTAAAATTGACTTTTTCCTTTTGGTACACTGTTCTCTGAGTTTTGAGACATGTACAGAATCAGGTAACCACCAGCACTATCGGGATATGGACAATTCCATACCCCCCAAAACTGCGTTGTGTTATCCCTCTCCCATCTCGCTTAACCCCAGCCACCACTCATCTTGGAGCTTTCTGTGTGTGGTTATCCTGAAAGGTAAGCATTCCTGTATTTCAGAGATGGAAACACTGGACATCCCAGGCAGTAGATGATGGAGCTTGGCCGGGATTCCACTTGTCTGGGCTTTTAGAGCCTCTCCTTTTTCACCAAGTGGTTGGACCTCAGGATGGGGCGATGTGTAGCTCTTCTAGGATGCAGGTCCTAGCATAAGGATTGTACCTGCTTTTAGAACATTATTCCTCCAACTCTGCAGGAACAAGAACCCTTTTCTTCTGTACAATTATGGGGAGCAGAGACGCTCTTTCCCGTGTCAAAACTGGCTTTCTCTAAGAAGCTCCAGAGCCTCTAGGCCTCACTGGGCCTGTTCCAAGAGAATTTTAAAGTGCTTTTTGGCACTGAGGGCAGAGAGGGTCTTTTGCTTTTCAAAGTTGGGTTTTGTTCTAGGTGTCAGATTCAAGTATTTGGTTTGCCTCTCTGAGGGAATTTTGATGTTTGGGTATGGATGGCTTGTGTTTGGACACCTTTGGCCTCCCTATAATGACAGAAAATGCAGATGCCACCAGCAGAATTCACTGCTTAATGTTTCCGTAAAATCTTTACGTTCAGAATGCTTCCTGTGTTGCTATCAGATTTCTTTTTTTAAGTTTGGTAATACAAATACCGAAGATGCTAGCTCTCATTTCAGACTTGTTATAACAAAAATAGTAAGGAATGAAGGAGGGATTACTTTCATAAGAATATTTTAAGAGTAGGTTACATTTAAGCTTGACATTTAGAGTGGCAAACAGGTAAAGTGTTGGCTCATTTTAGTTACACATTGTTCTTTTCTGAAGTGTGTTGGTAGAAGCTTATGTATAAGGGATGGGAGGAGGAAAGAATGAAAACTTCTGTCGTATGACATGGGCATTTTATGTCACCATGTGGTTCTAAAGGCCCTTTTGGTTTCTGATGCAATGTCCTATATACAGCATGAAGGGTGTGTTGGAAATGGTTTGTTGGTGGGAGGAATTTTCAGAAGAAAAGCTGACCTGGTTTTCAAAGGGGAAAGTCATTTAAATTGATGGTGCAAGTCAATTCTGATTCCAACAGTGAAATGCATTCAATTTGTAAATGGATGGAGCAGCTAATAAAATTGACAATGGGAATCTGATGCTTTTTGCATTTGGGGCAGTGGCTTTAATCCAGTTCAGAGCAGTAATTAACCTGTGGTATGATTTGGAACCAACTCAGTGATATGTATATTCTCTGAAATAGCCAGGAATTTAATGGAACCAGACCTCACATACCAGTGAAAGCTTAACTTGTCAATGGAAGGCAGGTGTGGTGGTTTGAAACCATATGTACCCCAGAAAAGCATGTGCTTAAAGTTAATCCATTCCTGTGGGTGTGAACGCATTATAAGCAGAATCTTTTGATGAGGCTACTTCAGTTAAGGTGTGACCCACTTCATTATCCTCTTACCGGAGTCCTCTATAAACGGGATGAATATACAGAGAGAAACTACAGAAGAAAGAAGCTGAAATCAACAAAACTAGAAGAGAAGGGAGAGACCAGCAGATATTGCCATGTGCCAGAGGAGTCCAGGATCACAGGCAGCCAGTCCTCAGGAGAAAAGCATCATCTTTATGATGCCTTGATTTTGGCATTTTCACAGCCTCAAAACTAAGTTTGTAAGCTAATAAATTCCCAGTGTTAAAAGCCAACCCATTTCATGGTCTCTGCTTTAAGCAGCCTAGGAAACTGAAATGGCAGGGAGTGGGTATGTGGGTGAAGAAGCAGTATGAGTAACCATCTCCTACCTCAAGCCCATATTCTTTGCCACAAAGACACATCTACTTTTGCAAAAAATAAAACTTTCAGATGTTCTTGAATCTCTTTCTCTGCTTTTGCTGCAAAATAGACCAAGGTAAGATCATCAGTCTTCCATCTGATTTAAGTGTTTCTGTATGAGCTGCAACACAAGAGAAATGATTAACTTTGGGGAAGTATAAATATTAGTTCCTCTGGAAAGAGCACCCCTCCCTGTTCTTGTAACCAAAGCCTTCCAGCTTCCTCAAACCTGCTTTGCCATGGAGTTCTGGTTGCTGATCCCATAAAATAGTCAACATGTAATTACTGCTCATTTAAGGTAATAGGAACTGGGCTGTGTTCAGAATGCTAAGAATATTCCAGCAGAGCCAGAAAATATGTGTGATTTCTGAAATGGGTCCAGGGCACGAGTTATATGACAAAGAGCAATTACTGTTGTATGCTTCTGGTATTTTACCTGTGTCTTCCTAAGAGAAATTAAGAGATGGACAACCATTCACTTTGCTTTTCTCCTTGTTTGGTGAAAGGATTTTGTAAACCACCCGTATTATTTCTGGGAGTGCTGGTGGTGCAGGAGGGATTAGTTGCTGAGCTATGCTAGTCCTTTCAACCTTGCTTAAGAGTCTTCTGTTTCTTGGCCACCAGTTTTTAAAGTCCATCATATCAGCTGATGACTCTTGTGCTGGTGCTGTTGGTAAATTTTTGTATTGTGTGGTGTTTAGTATATTTTTTGCTTATGTCAGCACCACCTTACTCTGTCCCTGAAAAAGCAGCAGAAACTCCTGTGTATATGTGTGTTTGTGGGGGTTACAGGCAGAGGTGTCATCGGGATGCCAAAGTTGGGGGTATCAGATGGGGAGGGGCCAGGAAGTCCTCTAGCAGCAAAGGCTACCCCACGGGAAGCCCTGGTACTGCAGGAGGTAGGCTCTAGAGCTTTCCTGGCAAGACCTAACCATGTTCTTAGCCCGTAGAATCTGTTTCACACCTTGTAACCTGGAATATAACTTTTAAAGACTTTGAGGCAGATACGAGTTGAAATAGAGAAACCATGATGTCAGAAGCAAAACTGTGCTGAAACTTTCATTTCTTGCAGAACCGGGTTTGGACTGAGAAGTCCTCTTCCTTATGAGCCTGGCATGGTCCCTATATTTATACAAAGCTGGCCAGCTCCCGGGCTTTGCCTGGCCTGTTACCTTGCATGTTTACCAAGCACGCGGCTCCAAGTGATCACACCAGGAACATGGCTCCACACCCAGGCCTGGTAGCTCTTGTTTGCTTTTATCTTGTTTGATGCAAAAGTCATCAAGAGGGGAAAATACTGACTGGTGCAAAGAGTGAGAATGTTAAAAACCCGGAAAAAAACTTTTTAAAAAATGAGTTTTTCATCACTGGGAGTTTTATAGAAGGAAGCATTTTTACTACTTGAAAAGAGAAACTTTTTTTTTAAATGGAAAAATTACTTTTCAGAATAGAGATTAGATTTTCAGTTTCGCCTCCTAAGAAGCTGGATCTATTTACTTTTAAAATTTCTATTATAATTTCTAATAATTGTCTATTTTTAATGTATAAGGAACTTAGATATTAATTTACTTCAGTCAGATTTTAGGTACATACATACAGATCAAATAACTAGAAATGTATAAATTACATTATTGGTATACTAGAAAACCACTTTATGGAATATATATGACAAACATCTAGGAGAAAGGAGGAGGACAATATTAAAATAACATTTTGGGAATGATTACTTTTTTAGTGAAAACTATGGTAAATGTGTAAGGGATAAAAGTATCAAACTTAAGCAATGAAATAAGATTCTGCTTGGTTATATCTATCTTGTCTTTTGGCAAGTAAGATGTATTTTTCAAAGAACATCTTGATTTAGTGCTATTCTGAGAAAATAAAAATGTGCAATAGAACTGAAAATTTGGATATTTATATGGATATGCCTGTTCTTATTATCCAAAGGTTTTGAGGAAGTAAAATATAGATATACAACTCATTTTAGGCACCAATAAACTACATTATTGGCCATAGCTGTACAATAATTAGGAAGTATATTAGTGATATTAAAAAGTCATATGTTCAACTTAAATTGACACTGTTAAAGAAGAATATAAATAACATTTTTTCAATGATTCAATATTTTTCATAGGAACTCTGAAAGAAGATCAGATATCCAGAGGAAGTTTAAAGTTAAGCACTATGAAAAGAATATTCCAGACTGTTAGAAATATCATATAAATTAACATGTCTCACAAAGACTGTAGAAGATTAAATGACACTAACTCCAAAACCATTCTTTCATTTTGAAAGAATCTATCCAGGTGTGGGTATATTGTTACTATGTCTCAGATGTTGCAATAGTGCTTCCGTAATATCACAAGATGCTACTTTGCTATGTTAAAGAAAAGAATAGAGAGGAGGAAAACGTCCTTTGAAGAAAGGATGTAGAGTTATTTTAATTTACAGCCTGAAGGAGAGAAAGATGCTTAGCCTGGAGGCGATTAGTTCCTCTATGTCAACCAGTGGCAGCCAAATGGGATCTCAACATCTGGAGACATTTTTGTTTGTCAAAAGCAGGGAGACCTAGTGAGTAAAGACCCCGGATGTGGCTAAACCCAGTGCACAGGATTGCCCCTACAACCAGCGTTAGTGGTGCTAAGGCTGAGAAATCCTGATGGAGGTGGAGAGCTTTTGGAAAAAGTTGCTGAACAATTGGTCCTCACTTGTATAGGTGAAGAAACCTGCTTAAATTGTAATAGAGTAAATTTTAATAGAAAGGATGAAGTCACGCCTTTTGAATGAGTTCCAAAAGCCCTTCTCACCACAGACAAGATCCTCTACATCTACAAGCTCTTTCCTGCCCAACTCCACCCTTATTTCTCATTGAACATGCTTTCCTCTCTACTTCTAATCCAGCAGTGTCCAAATTTCTTGATAACATACAACAGTAATATTTTTAAATCAATTATATATTTACCAATTATATATATGTTCTACTGATATAACAGTAAGCTTATTATAAAACAAATTCAAAAAGTAAATTTAAAAGAA
Source organism: Cabassous unicinctus (assembly GCA_029593785.1). Lineage (NCBI taxonomy): Eukaryota > Metazoa > Chordata > Mammalia > Cingulata > Chlamyphoridae > Cabassous > Cabassous unicinctus. The sequence continues at coordinate 5,954 of JAQZBX010036460.1, forward strand.
TGAGAAAAAACAATATTTTAAGGTATTATTGTTAAAGGTATAAAAATTCTGTATTCCCTAAAATTATGATTAGTGATGTTTTAGATGCATAGTTTTTAAATGTCTTTTTAATCTTGATGGCTTCAAGCTATTGTGTCCCACCTCAAGGCACAATGTACACTAGAACAGTGCCCACAATTACTGTTAATATAGGTAAATTCACATTTGAAAAAATCTTTTGGATGATATTTAATCTTTTTAGCTGGCTTCTCATTGAGTCAAAATTGCCATACCTTTGTGCCTGAGAAAAGCTCCAATAGGAAAAGAAGTATCAGCTCACCACCATTTTCTTGTTATTTGTGTTATCATGAACAATCTATAATTTCTTTGCAAGAATCTTATAAAGTCTTCCCTTCATATTGTTTAGTTCATATGGTTCATATGTTTAGTTAAAATGGATAATTTAGTCCATAAATCCAGTTATGAACTAGATAACACACCAAACACTGGATAACATAACATATGGGTAACACATGTAAATGGAATGTGTGAGGGGCCCCTGTCAAGCATTCTGCATTGAAAAACTTCCTCTCTTCCTTCTTTAAAATTCACAGGAACATTTGACGTGGGGCCTATGATGCTGCGGTATAAGTCTATATACTAAACATTGGTAAAGTCTAATTTTTAAATCCATCTAAGGGTGGTCATATCTCAATATATACACTCAATAATTTTTGCTGTATAAATGAGTAAATCAATTATAGATTTTCAGAGCTGGAAAAGGTTCCCTAGTTGAGTCTCATCAATTTATAAATAACTTAACAATAAGGAAATTCAGACCTAGGGATGTTGAGTGACTTGCCTTAGATGATATAGCTTTACAGACCTAACTAGACCAGACTAATTGAGGATGGTTTTAGAGGGTCTCTTTTTGTTCATAGTATCTTCAAGAAAAAATTAACTGTGAAGAGTGTGGGCAAGCACTTGGTAGAAGTCAGGAGCCTGAAAACAGTATTCTTTCAGAACTCCATCCAGTTTCATTTCTCTCAATTGGATTAAAAATCTTATTTTTTAAATATACTTTTTAAAATTATTTTTTTAAAAGATCCTTAGATTACATAAATGTTACTTAAAAAATGTAGGGGATTGATTCCCATATGCCCCACTCCTTCCCTATCCCTCCCACACTTTCCCACATTAACAACATCCTTCATTAGAGTGGTACATTTGTTACAATTGATGAACATGTATTGGAACATTGCTACTAAGTGTGGAGTATAGTTTACATTATAGCTTAAATTCTGTCCCACACAATTTTATAAGTTATGAAAAAATATATAATGGCCTGTATCTGTCATTGCAACGTCATTCAGGACAATTCCAATGTCCCAAAATGTCCACCTATTACACCTGTTTTTCCCTCTCCCTCCCCTCAGAACCTCCAGCGGCCACTGCCTCCACATCAATGATAAAAGTTCTTCCATTGCTAGAATAACAATAAGTCTATAGTAGAATAACAGTAAGCCTACTTTAGTCCATCATTCATCTCCCAATCCTGAGCATTCTGGGATGGTGATGCCCACTCCACCTCTAATTGAGGGGGTTGACCCTTTTTTTAAAAAAGGGAAACTAAAGAATAACTATTTTCACAAATAACGTAGCCATGTTCTGAAAATGGCTAGACTGTATCTGGAATTCTGGTCTCTTTGACATCCAAAGCTGATGCTTTCTGCACATTCAGGAAGCAGAATCCCTTTCCCATCCCCCACCTCACCATTTCTCTGAGCATCTCAAGTTTTTTAGCTTGGTATAAAATGTTAATGAAATACAGAGGAATGCTAATTATCAGCTGAGGCATTCTGTACCAGGAAACTGTCATTAATTCCTACCAAGTATTTTTGTAAAAAGTGAAATGAGGAAAAGAAATACATTTCTAAATTGTAGGTGTAAGAAAATTTTCTCACTACTATTCATCACACATCATGTTAACCTCCAGAACAAAGCTTTTAAATTTAGATTCTCATTCTAAGAACATTTCAAAATGAGTTAACAACTCTTCTTCAGCTTAGAAAATGTCAGTGAGTGAGATTTATTTATTCACTTGGAATAAAATGTAAATCACTCAGAAAATACAACTCATATTTGTAAGATTACTCTATTGGCAACATCAGTGGGGATGAGTACTGTGCTTTCATCTTTATTTAGAAACTGCTGTTTCTATGTTTGCTTAAGCACTTTCTACTGAAAAACAAAGTCTAAAGCAGTTTCTATATCAAAGACTCCAAATAGAGTTTTGCTTCCAGTAATGATGGACTAAGAAAGTTGACTAACCCTCCCACAAAGAACACTAGGAAAGCTGGATAATCTAGAAGAAGTAAAAGAGAGCAACAGAAGCATTGAAGAGTTAGCAGAGAAGAGCCAGAGTGAGGAGCACACCCGTCGCTTCCCCTAGAGACGTCAGCCACTCTTGGTGGAGGCGCCCGAGGGGGTCAGAAACTGAGCAACCTTCTCACAGGGCCAGGGGGACCAAGGGTGGAGTTGACAGCCTCCCATGGCAGGGTCCCTGGTGTGCCTCTTGGACTCTAGTTGCCACCCCAGAGGGCTACACACTAGGAGTAAAACAGGGATTGGACAGTCTTCACAGGGACAGAGGTCCAGCTTCAAATCACCTCAGTTCCTAATTGGATTGAGGTTATCTAGGATTGCTAAAACCCTTATCCACCAGACAGAAGTCAAATCAAATCTTCTCTGAAGGAAGGTAATATCGTTCAGAGCTTCAAACGAGCACCATAGTAATTCATGTGCAATGCCTAGTAGCAAACGAAAATAGCATTTTTGGGAAACCAAATATTTATCTTTTCTTCCCACTTCCAAATGTTTAGAGTCATTTGGTTTTCTGTATTCCTCTCTGATCAGAGTACTAATTTCCCAATTAGCTAGGTGGAAAACCATCACCTGCTATGCGTCAGCCCTGTCCTGGGCACTGGGGAGACAAACAAGAAAGTAGAGTTCCTGAGAGACACCCAACTTGGTATTTATGAACATTAGTACCACTAACCCTCCCAGTTCGTTTTTGGGTCTGAAAAAGGAGAAATTGTTTCCATGGAAACAAAGCTTCTGGACAGGCTCTTTGCCACTTCTACCCTGCTAAGTGAATCAAGCCAGTGGCACTAGGGGTCACTCTCCTTTTGTCAAAACTACCATTTGGAACATAAAATGCAAGAAGAAAATGAACTGTATCAAAGCATTGAAGAGTTTATACATTTAAAATCTTTACTAACTGAGACTATTTTTTTCCAAATGTTAATATTACTTTTAAAAAAATAAAATCACTCATCCAATTAAAAAAACAAACAAACCAGTAACACACAAAAAGCAAAAGCCGAAACCGGAGTCCCTGCTCTCAAGAAGCTTACCAGGGCCTGCCTTTTTACCTCACAGTTCCCGGTTCTTTTCCTAAATAGAATTTTATTAAGTTCATTCGTTTAATAACTTGTGAGAATTTTCTGTCACATATGCTGTTCTTGGTTTGTGAAGTGCTTATCAATCCCCACATGAGAAGACCTCAATGACTTTTTAAAAAATTCCATGGGTATTTATTTATTTCCTAATGCTTGCCAGGAAAAGGTAGCACCACCTATGAAGTTAGCTTTACTTTTTAGGACCTTTAAGAAATAAATGCATTTCATTAAATGTGTCAAGAGACATGGGCTTTGTGAGAAATAACAACATGGCAAAAACCAAAAAAATCTTGAACCCTTCAAAGACTGAATAAAATGAAATAAAATAGGGAACTGATGAAAAATGAAGACTTACTATGTGGAGTGTTAGTTCCATCTTAAAAACATGCCAAACAAAGTGCTTACGAATGTGCTGGCACCAGACGCATTCATTAACTCTTTTGGGAAGAGGACAAATTCTGCCGCTCAACCTTCTGCCTCCCCACCCTATTCACAGAGGTGTTTGTTACCTGCTGTCTTCAGTTTTGGGGACTTGGCAGTGAGGTAGCTTGGTACAGGGTGAGAGAAGAAAATGTCCTTTTGAAGAAAGGTCTTCTGTAAATTCCTACACGAAGGGAAGCTGTCAATAAACATTATCTATCTATCTATAAAATAATTTGAGTTCTGTGGCAGGGATTGTTTTCTTAGCCACAAACTATAATTGTCCTTCATCTATCAGTTGATACAGTGTTTCTGTAGATCAGCATTGAATGGATTAGGTGGATGAATGATAACAATCTGTCTTAGGGTTTTCCAGAGACACAGAACTGACACTATACACACACAAAGGGATTTATTAAAGGAATTGTCTAACGTGATCTTGGGGGCTGGCAGGTCCAAATTCCTTAGGACTGGCCACAGTCTGGAAATTCTGATAAAGTTGATTCTGAAGTCTGGCAAGTCTGAACTCTGTAGGGCAGGCCACAAGCTGGAAACTCTGATAAAAGTGAAGTTGAATTTCCCAGTGGAGGCTGGATGGCTGATGTAAAGGCAGAGATTCTTTCTGACTCCTGGAATCCTCTTCTGGCTTTTAAGATTTCCAAAATGACTAGATGAGGAGACTCCTCCCATTGCTGTGGGTAGTCTCCTTTGTTGATTGTAGATGCAATTGACTAATTATAGATGCAAATCCATCTACAAAATACTCCCCAATCACAATCAGGCCAGTGCTTGCTTGACTAAACAACTGGACACCATAACCTGACCAAGTTGACACATGAAATTGACTATCACACAGCCTCTTTATGCCATTTCCAATTAAAGATTAATTTAAGCATATGCAAAGTTATTATTTACCTGTTTTGTCCTCTGCATGGCTTGTTTTTTGAATTGCCTTCACCTTCTTCTCTGGGCTGCTTCATAAATTAAATAGGAAAAACTGAAAATGAAATATTTGTAGAAAGGAAAATACATTTAAAAGAAAGACTCTGGACTAGATTCAGCGTGCTCAGCAGCGTGGGGTGGAGGCGAGAGCAGTCAGCATAAGTTCTAAGAGCTGAAGTCTTGTCCGACTCTGCTGCACAGTAGCTTTGTGATGCTGGGCAAGCCACATGGATCTTCGTGGGCCTCGCCTTCCACAGCTTTCAAATGAGGGAGTCGGATGAAAGAAGCTTCAAGATAGAGAAGTACCTGATTATACAGTAGTATTTGAGGCCTGGAATCATGAGTTGCCTTTAATTGTGGACTTTAGTTTGGGCTCAGAGCCCTCTGTGTTCATTGGTCCAGAGGCTCCATGTTTCAGATACACGGGGGTTCCAGATCTGGGTAGAACACCCCGTCGGAAGACCTGGGTGGAGTAGCCTGGGTATGTGGTGCAACCGGGGAGAGTGTAACCAAAGAGGAGTGTGGGAGGGTTGAGGAAGACCAGTGGCACTTACTTTATGATCAGCTAAGGCCCTGGAAATTGGGCTCCTTATCTACTATTTCTAGAAATCACTTCCCTTCTAGCCAACGGGTCGGAAGGAAAGATCACTTAGAGCCAAATGCTTCCTGATCTTTGGAATCTAACAGGATGTGTCCCAGGGCTACTGCTTCTCAGTTCTGTATTCTGACACTCTGCATTTTCTGATGAGTATGAGGACAATAAATAAATCCTGACAGGTGTGCAGGGTGTGGGCTGACATTAAAGGAGTTAGAGGAGTGAAACTAACAGGGTGTCCTCTGTTGCCTGTTTTATTTAAAGGTCTAGGAAAACAAAGAAGAGAAAATGTGGGGCCCACTTATTTGCAAAGAATAAACCAGAGCGCCTTGCCTTGGGCCAGGAGGTCTAGGGGGGAGGAGATACATTTTTCAAAAGAGTCATCTCAGATAAGAGGTGCATGTTTCCTTTAAACAAACCTCATGTACCAGACATTTACATGGATGTTTCCACTGTGACTAAAAATTAGAAATGCTGGACATGTACTGTATATTGGTCACAGCAAAATGTGTCCGAAATGTAAGAATCCCAAATGTGATAGGGGACTGAGGGGTGCAGGAGAGACTTTTTGTGATTCTGGTTCTGTCTATTCATTGCCATAAGCTAAGGAATATAACATAATATTTCTTTTTTCCCCTTATTTTAAAAGAAGCTTTAGATTACATAAATGTTACATTGAAAACATAGGGAATTCCCATATACCCCCCCCCACTTGCACACTTTCCCCCATTAACAAACATCTTTCATTAGTGCGGTACATTTGTTACAACTGATGAACACACACATAATATTTCTTTATAGTCTGGCTTCCATGTCTTCTTAGCTGAACTTTCTTGGTCAGTTATCTACTAGGGAGTAGTTCAGGATGAGAACTTTAGAATGAGAAATTGGAAATTACTATCCTCATCATTAATAAATATTTATTGAGATCCTCAGAGGGACAAGACACTTACAACCACAAAGAGGAACGAGGAAATGTCCTGGCCTTCCGGGAGTTGGTGTTTATTCAGTCGTATGTTACTTAAAGAAAGTCATTATAAAACAAGGTAGTATTATCAGGATTAAGAGCAGATTCTTTCCATGGGAAAGTTGTGGGAGTAATAGCTATGTGAGCTTGAGCAAATGACCTTCATTACCTCTTTCATAAAATGGCAATATGGAGTTGTGAGAATTAAAGGAGAAAACGTTATGTTAAGTGCTTAGCACAGTGCAAGGAAGGGTCAGTGTTAGCTGCCATTATTATTATTATTATCACTACTATTCCTACTGCTGCTGGAGTAATAGTAGATCAGCAGTAGCAATAGCAGGAGCATCACCACTAATGATGAGCAGGAAAAGCAAGTGCTAGAGGAGATCAGATTCAGTGATTACTGCCAACCATGGAGATCAGCAAAGCTTTGGAAAAGATTGGACCTTTTTTGTGTTGTTTTATTGGCCTTTTTTTTTTTTTTCCAGGAGGTACCTGGGATTGAATGCAGGACCTCGTACACGGGAAGCAGGTGCCTAACCACTTGAGCTATATCCGCTCCCCTTTATTAGCTTTTGATTTTTTAAAAAATGAGCATTTCTCTAAGCCAGGGGAAGTTTTGGGGCAGCATCTTCCAAAGGATGGCAAATGCATTTGCCCTTGCATGGGTGTCTTTGCCCTGTTCTTCCTCCTTGGCAGAAATTGTTGACAGCGTTAAAGGAGTAAATGGCTGCATATCCTCTTTGTAAGCAAATGAGATAGAAAGAAATACATGGTTATGTACAATGAAATTATTCCTCCATTTTTGTTCCTCTCCCAGATGCTGATGCTTTTCACTTCTCAGTGATCAATCTCTGGTTGGTTCCTTGGGCTCTTCCGGCGAGCTAAGAGTGAGGTACATCTGGGTCTGGCTGTCAGTTCTGTGAAGGCCCAAGCTTGATTTTTCTAGGTCACTCACTGATGATCAAGTTCTGGGGATTCAAGTCAAAATCCCAAAGTCAGTGCATTTACTTAATGAGACATGCCTCCAGGGAATAACCTGTGTTGATTAGTTGCGTAGAGCTGCCTCTGGAGGCCTGGATCTGGAAGCCACATGGCGAGGGGGGAGGCAGGAAGTGGATGTTAGAAGGCAGTGAGCCCCAGATGCCACTCTGCCAACCAGGGCCAGTCTCTGAAGGCCAGCAGAGAGACAAAAGGAACAGTCTTTTTTTGAAATTTTAAAATAAAGTCAGATTTATTCAATTTAAGAGACTTTTTATAATTCAGAGGTTTTGTTTGTTGGTGCATTTTCTTTTCTTTTAAGAAGTGATTGCAATAGCTGCTGGTAGGATTTTTTCTTGAAACATTTTTAATTTGAAAAATAAAAATTTGGCAACCCTATATAGGTTCCCCGCCCCCCCAAAAAAATTTACTAGTTTTTGTAATTAAAAAAATGGAAACCATAATTTTAAGGAATATTTCCATTAAGTGTGACAGGACTATTTTGTCTAGAGTATTTGTAGTAAAACTCATAATTTGGAGCAATATAAATCAATATTCAAAAACCTTTTTCTGCAAATTTTCTTTTTTCAGATAAAGGAAACTAGTCTAAAAGCCGTTTCATTTTCCCCTCTCAATTCCAGAAGGAATTGTTTAATGTTCTTACAATTTCTGGGAGCAGCATTAAAAAAAATTAAGGGTTTTCATTATAGTATGTGTGACTTTGGGCAAATCGTTACTTTCTCCAGACTTCAGTGTCCCCATCTGTAGAATAAGGAAGTTGAACTAGAAAATATTTATAGGTCAAAAGAGTGTAAATCTTAGTTTTTAATAAATAAAAGAACTCACTTCCCTTTATGTACATTTTAGTCTCAGTTTGTGATCGTAGTTTGTAGCATGCTCTGCCATTTCTGCATGCAGCTCAGATTTGAAGATGCCAGAATGACTCGTGTCCCTGTTACCCTGCATCTGGGAGACTTTGTCCTTTCTCAAATAAAGAAGGGTGAAGTAGATGCACAATGAAGGATTTCCCTACAGCTCTCATCTCCATTACTAGACATTTGAGGAACTAGCAGTCTAGTAATGGAGATGAGAAATGTGGGAAAATCATGCTAAAAGGAGTCCAGACAATGAGGTGCATGGAAAATGTCATAAGAGCTCCAAGGGGAAACAGCTGGAAGCAAGCAGGGGCGGGCATCAGGGAAGACTCTGAAAAGGGTCCAAGCCCATGATACAGCAAACACTGTCCATCCTACCGTGAGGAGAGGGTCCATGGGAACCCAGAAGTAGACAAATGAGGGGGCACCTCTAGATCAAGAATAAACGAGAGGGCACGTCTAGATCTCTTCTTATCCCTTTCCTTCATTGTGCCACATCTGTCTCACCTTCATCTCCCTCCAATTAATTCATTAACGATGTAATGTTTAGTACTTGCTCACTTTGTGAGGTGTGGTCCAGTATAGGACCTTGCACATGGCAGGAACTTGTTGCATGTTAGATAAATGAGTGAATGTTGGAGATCGGGAGAGAGCCTGCCGAGTTTCAGCCTTGACATTTTACATCGCTATAATGAAAAGCCTTACTAAAAATAAATGCTGCCTGCATACTATCTGATATATTCTGTTTGGAGGATGGAAAATGTAAGCGCAGGCACAGCCCAGCCTCATCAAGCCTGTTTGTCATAGTGACAGGAAGACCCATTGTGAGCTCAGGAAATTTCTAGCCTAGAAAATACTGGAATAAACACCATAAATATCTAGGGAAATGCAATGGGAGATATATTTCATTCATTTCGTTGGGTGAAAACAATTTAGCTCCTTTAATTCTTGATCATTTTCATGATTTCAGTGTTTGTTAATAGACCAGACATGTTAACGGGAACTGCCATATAATGTGCAAAAAGTGGAGAACTAAATTAAGAAAGATAGCAAGCTACACATCCCCCATGGAAGCTGTTCTCCACACCCTACTAGAAAAAAAAAAATGGGAAGAAAATGGAAAATCTCCTTTAGAGCCCTTTAAAGGAGAAAAACGCAGAAATTCAGAAATGACTCTAATTTCACCAGGCCAGGGCTCCCGAACTTTTAAAGGTCACGGCCCCCATAGAATGAAGTATTTGTACAGTGTTCTGTGGTGAAAGGTCAAGGCTGCTTGCGGCTGGGGGTGACTGGCCCAGTGGTCTGCCCCCCACCCCCCGCTGGGATTCACTGGGACTCCTGCAGTCTCACTCGTGACCCTCCTCTCTCAATTTCTCTTCTTGAATTAGCTCAAAAGCTAAAACTTGCCTAATAGAACCTTTTAATGTCGGTGGATAATGTCAATCTTATAAAAACTATTCTATCTCAGGAAGAGATTTTTTAAAGGAAGGAAAAAGGTTAAAGCAAAGAAAAGAATACTTACCCTAAATATTTCCAGTATAGTACTGTGGTTAATTCCACGGACCTGTGCTCAGAGCCTTACTCTGTCGCCTTCGAGTTGAATTAATATAGCCTGAGGAAAATGACTGAACAGCTCCATGCCTCAGTTTCCCCATTGTTTTCAGGAGGGGGTGATAATACTGCCTACCTTGGAAGGTAGCTGTGTGGCTTACGTTAGATTACCCAGCAAGTGCCAATAAACGGGAATATTATTATTGTTTCTGTTTACTGTGTGGAGAGAATAAGTCAGAGTTACAAGATAATACAGGGAGCCATCCTCTCCCCTCAGATTCCACAAGGGTCTATGCTCACTAAATGAATTTGTCCACAGAAGGGTTTTTCACAGGTGCTTTGACTATCGACCAAAGCCTGAAGAGCCCAGATGGGTAGTTTGGCATCCGGGTTAGGGCGTCTCACCATCAAAGGCCTTTCGTGGCTCTATTGAACCAGAAGGCCCTTATTGGGATTCCAAGGGGAGCTACATTTTTGTGAGCATGTCCACTTTCGTACTCCCAAGTTGCAGTCTTTGCAGAGGTAGAGCAGAAAAGGGTCCATGATGAACGATGTTGAGATGACAGGGCCAAGGATCCAGAAACCGTTCCTGTGGACCTGTGTTCCACACTCCTCCCCCTCCCCCCAACTCATGATACATCTTTGTAATTTACAAAGTTCCACTTCGGTGTGGTTGAGTTGGAAAGTTGATTATTTGGTTCGGTTCTGATCATTTGTGTTTATGTAGCCACACGTCTCACCTTTATAACTTGCAACTCTACACGTTAACCTCAGGCTTGCAAATAATTTTGATTTTCAGATCTGGATGCAGTGCAGGCTATACTGTGTCCCTGGAAACCTCGTAATTTTATCAAGTTTTATAACCCCCTGTTTATTCTCTCCTTGCCTTTCTTTCCATAGTTAGAAGTTTCAAACCACATCAGCATCCCCGGCCTGCATGCACGCAGAGGGAGTACTTTTTCTCATTTGTCTGAAGGTCTTGCAGAGGACAGGAGTGGCCCAACCAATGTCTCCTTGTAGCATCTCCCAAATGCAAATCTCATTAAAATGCAGACACACGAAATGGAAGACGTAAGCCCTTGTTGTCCCGTTGCATAATTCTAGATTTACACGTATTTCTCTTTAGGTGCCCAGCAAGACCTTTCTTTTACTTTGTTTTCATGGTTGATTTAGGCCATAAAGCCATTTTCTCAGGCTGAAGAGCAATCGATGGTGTGCTGGGTTGTGCCAGGTCACTATTTGTACCTTACTGTTGACAGTTTCTTAACTGCACTATAAATAAACATGTGTCAGGGTGAAGATGTTTGGCTAAAGGAAAACTGGTCTCACTGGAGATTTAGGAGGCAGGGGAGAGATGAGTATATCAAAACGGATGTTCCCAGGGGCTCTCAGGTAGACAGCTGGGATTCAGAGGGAGCTGGAGGGTATGGTTCAGGCATACTATTATTTCCACAATTACCTGTTAACTCACTAACTTCTTTGGATGCGGAGGTGCTGTTTTATCTTTACTGCATGTTCCCTTGTTGGTGGAAGTGGAAATCAGATACGCCTCTTAGGAAGCCAATTTGACAGTATTTATTTAAAAAAATGCACAACTCCATGACCAAGAAATTCTACTTTTAAGAGTTTATCCTACAAACACATGTGACAAACGTGCAAAGGTGTTTTCACAAGGATGTTCATTGCTGCATTTTTTTTTAAGATTTTAAATTTTTTTATTTACCCCCCACCCCCCTCCTCCCCTAGATGGTTCTCTCGTCTGTCTGCTTATTGTTTGCTCATCTTCTCCGGGAGGCACTGGGAACCGAACCCGGGACCTTCCACATGGGATGCGAGTGTCCAACGGCCTGAGCCACATCCACTCCCCATGGGCTGCAGCATCTGCTAGCTTGTGGCATCTGCTTGTTTAGGCATCTGCTTGTTGTGCTGTTAACTCGTTGCGGCGGGTACGGTGTCTAGCTCATTGCGGTGGTGTGGCGTCTACTCATTGTGGCAGGTGGGGTGTCTGCTTGTCTCCTTTAAGAGTTACTGGGACCCAAACCCGGGACCTCCTATGTGGTAGGCAGTCGCCCAACTGGCTGTGCCACTTTCACTTCCCCATTACTTTATTATAAAATAATACTAGAGTCAAATTAAATTTTCATAAATAAGAGACTGGTTAAATATATCATTCTACATGCTGTACAATATCTTTGTAGCTGTTAAAAGAATGAGGTGGTCTGTGTGTGGTGATATGGAACACTCTTTAGATATATGGTTAGTGATAATTACAGTAACACTTAACTCCTATTGAGAGTTAACTATATACCTGGCACTGATCTGTGCCCTTTATATTATCTTGTTTAATCCTCACAACAACCCTATGAGTGCAGAACTCTTAGGATGTACATTTTATAGACAAGGAAATGGAAATAGAGAAAGGACAAGTAATTTTCCCCAAGTACCTGGCACAGGTGGGATTTGAACCCAGGCACTGTGGCTTCAGATCTAAGCTCTCAACCACTATCATAAACATACAGGTATAAAGAATGGCTCCGTTTGTGATTTTTAAAAATATGTGTACACATATCCCCTCAATAGAAAAACCACTCACTAAAAAATAGAAATCTTATGAAAGACCTCATCCATCTTTTCAAAATTTATGAAAGGAAACAGGGGAAGGCAGGGGAAGACTATGAGGCCCATGAGATGTTTCCTTGGGGGAGATCACGAGCACCCCTTCCTTCTCTTCTCCTGTGCTGCACATGCACACCCTCAGTACAAGCTCAGACCTGTAGCCAGGGGGTGTACTTGAAGCCACAAGGAAGCCCAAATGTCTGAGGGACTGTCCCTCAAACACTCCTATTGGAGAGGACGGGGAACCAGCTGAATGTTGTGTGATTAGCTCTGTTTGGAAGAAGTATTCATTTTAATCAAGTTGTATTTCTGAGGTTTTACAGCTTGATTGTTTTTTCATCTTGCACCAGCTGGATATTGGCACTGCCTCACCCAAACTTCAGATTATGAAATATCACAGCCAATTCGCAAACTACTGCAGGAATAAGACTTGTATTTTCTTGTGCTTTTGGTTCTTACTGATGCCACCTATGTATGCTCCATTTGGATGCTTCCTGTTTTGGACTTGAAGCAAAAGGCCATTGGTGAATAGTTAATGTCAGATAGTCTCTGTGATTCTACTTTTTCCCTTGGAGTTGCCTCAGAATACATAAGGCAAAACTCTCAGCTTCTTTTTTTTTGAACTCCTGCGACTCTTACTGGCTAAATCACATGGGACCTCATTGACCTCAAAACTGCTAAATCCAACAGACACATTGAGGACTTACCTTTCTGGGCTTCCCTGCAACAATTGGTGCCACTGACCACATTCTCTTTCTCGACACTCTCTTCCTTGGATTCCAGAGCAGTGCTTGCCACTGTTTTCCTTCTCTTTCTTTACCATCCCTTCTCAGTCTTCTTCTCTGGAACCTCTTCTACCTGCTTCTTGAATATTAGTGTTTGCCTGATGTCCTTGGGTAGCTTATAAGAGGCCGTGATTTCAGTTACCTAAATACCGGCAACTCCCAAAGCTGCACTCTCAGACTCTTTCTATTCTGATGTCTGCTGGATATCTCCATGTGACTGACCCCCATGGACATCACGTCCAGTGTGCTCAGAATGGAATGCATTATCCTTCCCCAAGTCCAATCCTTCTCCTGCATTTCCTGTCTCAGTGAAAGGTATCACTGTATACCCAATTTCGCAAAATTTCTTAGATCATGCCCTCATCACTTTTTGCCCAGACCATTGCAATATCCTTATTGTTGACTTATGGGTTCTACCCCTCCCAATTCATTCTCTGTATTGCCACCAAAGTTATCTTTTTAACATGGAAATCTCCTGCTTAAAATTTGCAATGTCATTTCTGTCACCTTTTGTTGAAAATGGAAATGTCATAGGCAGCCAGAAAAACTGTGCTTGCTTCTCAAGGACTCAGTGAACCTGGAAGGACCTTAGACGTTATGGCCAGAAGAAGTCTGGGACTTCCAGATACACTCTGCTGCTGAGTGAGGGCAGAGCAGACGTAGCTGGGGTTATCTGACTCTGCTCAGGCCTGAGGCTGTCTTGATATCCCTTGGGTTTGGGGGTGCCGAATCTGATTCTACAGTTAAAGAATAAAAGGGATACTTGGCTGAGAAAGGGCCCAAGTGTTAATGTGCATTTGCTAAGCATTTGCTGAGCACCTACTATTTGACCTGGCTTTAATGGTGTCATGAGTTGTTCAGCCCTGTCCCTGCCTTCGAGAGGCTTACACAATAGCTGGGGAGCAGGCACAAGAAGGTTGTCCAGGAGTAACATTTCAGATACCTCCCAACACCACTTACCTGAGACTGTCTGTTTAATTTGCTTGTTCCAGTTCATCCAGGGAATAAAAACTTTATTTTGTAATCTGTGATCTTACCAGTATCAACCTACATGTGTGAAATCAAAGCTCACAAATTGGTTTCATCAAAGCTCACAAACTGGTAGCCCATAAATCTTGGCATTTCACTTAAAAGTCCAGATTTCTGAGTTGGCTGGAAAAATCTGAAATCGTACAACACCCATACTGCGTTCTCCGAGATGGTACCGAGGCGTGCCTGCCCCTTCGGATGGAACATACCTCTCCAGGTCCTCCAGTCCCTGCCTGGACTGCTCAACCTGCCTAGCTCTGAATTTGTGGCTTCTGCTAGAAAGAGTTGATCCCAGGGAACCTTCCTACAAGTGAAAACATGGGAGGAGGGGTAAGAGAAGTGCCCCCTTGAGGAGAAAAAAAAGCCAAATCATGGGGAGATTCCTTGGTTTCTCTCATTTGCCTGGAGCTGGCCCTCTTGAGCAAGGTTAGACCTGCCAAGGTGACTGTGATAGCTCCTTCCCTCAGGGGCGTTTTCCAAGCTTCTTTTGTGTTGGGTAATGGGGCTGTTGGCATACTTGATCCTGACAGTGGGCTGTGCTCCATGCTCCAGCCCCATCCGAGGACTCCATGTGTATCTCATCTCTGCTCTGTATTAACTTGGTGATCGTGAGGACGTCCCTTAACTCCCTGGAGACTTAGTTTCCTCTTCTGTAAAATAATGATGTACTGATGTAAAGATGAAACAAAATGGCATTTTGCATGGAAGGTACTTTTTAAACTGTAAATGATACCAGAGTATTTGTGTAGTATGTACTGTGCCCCATCCATTCAGGTTCTTCCTAGGAGGTTAGCTAGTTTGCCTACTAAACTCATTTCTGGTGAAGCAGTGGTGATTGATGACGTTTTGTCCTTTTGACAGGGACTTTGGAGGCCGTATCAGGTTAGCAGGTGTAATACCCATAAAGGCTAGGCAGGTCCCTGAAATGAATGCTGTTGGGTGAGCATAAGAAAAACAGGGAGTGGTAGAAATGCAGCAACTGGAGGGTGCGTGTCCTTGCCAAAGGGGAGCTGCTCCCCGGTGGTCCAGTCTGGCGGATCTGATTATTCCGGAGACCCTGGAAATCTGGATATCTGAATTTTTATGTGACATTTCCTCCTTTTAAAAGTCAAGCCAAAACAAACAAACAACTCCATGTGTTTAGGCTGCACATTTGCAATCTCTGCCTTGGTAGAAAGGAACAAGTCTAAATGATGGATTTAGATTCTCAGGGGATCAGGTTTTCAGGTGGGGACCTTCCTTCTCAGGTCAAACCATGTTAATAGAAACAAATGAGCACAAACTGGGTGGCATCAAACAACGGAGATTTACTGTCTCACAGTTCGGAAGGCTAGAAGTCTGAAATCAAGGTGTGGGCAAGGCAAGGAGACGCTAAGGGAGGGTCCTTCCTTGCTCTTTCGGCTTCTAGGGGCCCCAGACCTTTTCTGGCCTGTGGCTGTGTAACTCCAGGCTTTGCCTCTGTCTTCACATGGCCGTCTTCTCCCCGCGCAGCTGTGTTTCTGTCTCTTCTCCTCTTCTTATAAGGACACCAGTTATCTTGGGTTAGGGCTCACCCTCATTTAGTACGGCCTCACCTTAACTTGATTGCAGCTACAAAGACCCTGCTTCCAAATAAGGCCGCATTAGGACTTGAACATATATTTTTTGGGGGACACAATTCTTGACCTCCCACAGATGGTCTACGAGGCTCGGTGTAGATGAGGGACTGGCAATGTTGATAATTCCTCTGAAGCCAGGAGAACCACTTCCCACTTCCTTGACGTGGGCTTGCCAGGCAACTGCCAGGAAATATTGCCATGGGAAATTCTGAGCTGTTGGCCTCTTTGCCATTTGCTGGTGCTGGGATGGATGGGAGAAATGTTTCTTGTATTGAAAGGAGCTGTGCTCTATATAATACGTGCTTTTTATGTCTTCAGTTCAGTATTTAGTTAATCCACTTTCCTCCACATATGGGATTTTGAGCTGGGTCCCATTATGTCTTGGCACGTGCCCCTAACAGCGTTCATCCTATCATCGATCCTGAGCTGCCTGCTGCAAACCTTCCAATTCTTTTGTAATGCAGTGAGGGTTTGATGGAACAACAGGAGATGTACGTTATGAATTATTAAGGGCAGTTGGTAATTGAAGAGCTTTCACTCTCATGGTATATTACTCAACACATTCTTCTTCAGGTTTCCTGAGCAAGTATATAGGGCATCTGTGTTTGGATTTGCGTTGGTGCTTTTAAATGCTAAATGGTCTATTAATAATAGGTAACTTTAGCATAACACTGAATTTATTTGTAAGAGATGGAGTTGGGTGTCTTAATGCCAACAGGCCCTGGGGTGTTGCTGCATTGATTTGCATTTTATTTACTGCTATTTTCGATTTTATTATTATTTCTCATGTAAATGGAAGATGGAGGAGTAGGTCTACACACTCCCTTTTCCCAACTCCAACTTTTATTGGTGGTCTCCTTAGAAGGCGCATTTTCATCTGTGTTTTTATTAATCCACTCAGCACCAGTAAGAGGAAGATGTAGCTTGGAGGACTTGGACATGTTGACGTGTTGATGGAAATTTCTACATGTTGGATTCCCTTCAGCATTCATTTCTCTGTGACCTCACTCATTTGGATGCAAAGCATCACCCAAACTATAGAGTTCCAGCAGAGCATCAGTAGCTAGGAAAGCCCATGTGCTCGACAGAGCAGAAGTCTTGTTTACCTGGGATGCGGGTCTGATCTTGCTGTAGTCGAGTGCTGCCTTCCCCGTGAGAAGCATTGCGTCTTGCAGCAGGGCTTCAAAAATGGTATGGGAATCATCTGGGAAACTTGTTAAAAATTCACTTTCTGATTCAGTTTTAGGTCTGAGATTCTGCGTTTCTGACAAGCTCCCGGGTGATGCTGATGTTGCTTGACTGGGGCTCACACTTAGAATAGCAAAGTCTAAGTATTGAAGCCAATGGACTAAACTACAAAATCCCCACGTTGCGTTGGGGACCAGGAAAAAGTTTCAGCTTGCTTTGAAAGAACAAATAAGATAAAACCAAAACCTTCTGGTGCAAGACCATTTGGTTTCTAAAAAGAAAAAAAAATGTCTCTTGTATCCAGTGAGGAAAGGTGTAGACATTGGAGGTTGCCTATAGCCCGGCTGAAGCAGACATTTCCTATGTTACAAAGAAGGACTATACTGAGAATTCCACACCCTAAAGAGCTGTCAAGGACAGGTGTTTGCCAGGCTGATCACCATCCTTTAGGCCTAAGGTGGTTTGCCTTTCTATAGCATTAGGTGTTACAAATGTGTAATTTTTGAAAAATGCCCTGAAATACTAATAATTATTGGGGTTATTAATTCTAGAATCATTGGAATATTCTGGCTTCAAGGAACCATGAAAATCATTTAATATAACATCTTCACTCACTTAATCTCTCTGAAAAATTGAGATTTATTGACTTTATCAAGTTGACAAGAATGGTGACATTTATTAAAATTAGCACCCAGGCCTCCCAATTCCCAGACTGTGGCTCTTTCCACTATACTAATTGTAGCAGTTTGGCATTATTTATGAATTCCAAAAATAGGTATTGGATTATGCTTGTAAACTGGTCTGTTCCTCTGGGCATGATTAAATTATGATTAGGGCTTTGATTGGGCCGCCTCAGTAGGGCATTGAGTCCCCGCCCCTTGTTGGGTGGGGACTCACAGATAAAAGACGTGGCAAAGGACAGAGTTGGAGTTTTGATGTTGGAGTTTTTGAGCTGGAGCCCTGGGAAGTAAGCACACAGAGGAGCTTGGTCCTGAGGAAGGAGAGAAGGCCCCAGGAGGAGAAACAAGCCATTTGCCTAATAGTCTACAGCTGGCCTTGTGGAGCTAACAGAGCAGCTGAGCCTGGAGAGAGGCAAGCCCCGGGAAGGAAGGAAACCAGGAAGCCTGAACCCTGGCAGACGTTGGCAGCCATCTTGCTCCAACACGTGGTTATAGACTTTGGTGAGGGAAGTAACTTATGCTTTATGGCCTGGTAACTATAAGCTTCTACC
>JAQZBX010036461.1:0-24168 GCA_029593785.1 Cabassous unicinctus
GCACAAGCAGCAAGGGGGAGATAAATAAATAAAAATAAATCTTAAAAAAAAAAAAAAAATTACACTGTAGCTCATGTAAGAGTCAAATGCCAAAAAATGACCTCCTTCTTAAAAAGCAAGAGGTCTCCAGACAAAAGCTGGCTCTGGTTCTTTGTAAATGAAAAGTTGAGAAAAACCACTTTTTGGGCTAGAAGAGCTCACTGGCTAGGTAGGAGGGCAGGAGAAGGAGGAAGACACAGGATGCAGGGTAGAAGAAGGCAGAAGATAGCAGAAGGGTGAGGGGAACAGGTGAGGGGAAAGGCAGGGGAGACGCTCAAGCAGATCTCCTCAGGCTCTGCCAGCTTCTCCCCAGCTGGGGTGGCTCTAGCTGAGAGGATAGCACCCCCTCTAGCAAGACCAATGGGTTGACATCGTTCCCTCAAAGCAGCAACCCCAAATTTGGAGAAATGATGCCAACCAGCAAAAAACAGGGGCAGACATTAGGATAAGGGCCTCCTGTCCTGTTGAGGGGTGGTCCAGAAAGAAAGCCCCCTGTATTGTGTTCTAGTCCTGTGCCAGGGCACAGCTGGGCAGGAAGACCTCCCAGCCTATAAGGGCTTCCCAACAGATCAGGGAAATATTCTGGAAAACAACTGCTGAGAGGCAGATCAGATACATTGTGAATGGAGAAGACTGCCACATAGCTAAGAAGGGTCTAGAAGATCCACCACCAGTGTCCTTCCATCAGCTCCAGTCCCAGGGCAGAAAGCTCTGAGCTGGGCTCAGCAACAGGTCTGAACCACCCGAGTAGAGTGAATGGGCAGGAAGGAGGCCAAGAGAATGACACCAAGAATCAGAGTGAGTCCACACATGGACTGAAGGGGAAACTCTAAGCCAAGTTTCCACATAATAATCAAAGGAGGGAAGGGAAACTGGAGCTCTGGGCCAGAGGAGGAGGCCAGGCTGCCTTTTTATTCCTTCTCGATCACTAAGGGGCTAGACAGAGCTTACCAGGATGAGGTCTAGCCCCACTTCTTTGCCTCTTATTTCCCTCAGAACTCCTTGACAGAGGTCACTAACCATATCTAACTTCTGATGGCCTATTCTCAGGAAACCAAAGTCAATTCCTCTTTCCCCCTATTGCTGGTCTGGCCCTTCAGTCAAGCCTACAAGAGACCAATAACTCTCTGCCAATTACCTGAAGTTACCATCTAACCTCAGGGTCTGTCAGATCTTACGGAATTATTTATTCTTTTCATTTCCTGACAGACAGATGCAGACAGACACACAGCCTGCTGAGCCAGGGACACTAGTCCCAGAGGTAGGGAGTGCATTTATATCCAGGTGGTGGCTTTTTGCTTCACAGGTCTTAGCCAGGATCCAGCCTTGGGCTCCTCTCCCTGAGTTGGCAGCCATCCAGAAAGCCAGCCCAGAGGGGAAGGGTTAAGTGACTGGAGGCCCAGCTCAGACAGTGGCGGCTGCTGTGAGGGCAGCCTCCAGCCAGTGGCACGGAGGGCTCCTCCAGCACGAGCCTGCCAGCCGCCGCCTTTGTTGATGGACTCTGCCACATGCTCGGCTGACACGCGAGGCTCCGCCCTGGCGGGGCTGGTGCCAGGCTGCCGGCCAAGAGGCCAGCCGCGGTCTGGAGAGACTCTCAGAGGTACACTCTCCAGAGTCCCTGGCCCCAGTTCCCAGACGAGGCCAAGGGAAGGGCCTCCCCAGCTGGAAAGTGTCAGGTTACAACCGGTTCCACCACTTTCCCCCACTCAGGCCCCATCCCTCAGCCCCGTTGCCCAGGTCCCACTGCACCTCAGCCAGGCACCCCCCGCTGTGCGGCCTCACTGCAGCACACTGAATGTCTTCCTTTGAGGTCTTGTGAGGGACAATTCCCCAATGCTGGCCTTGAGGAGGACCAGTCTGTCAAGCAAGACTGCAGAAAAGCCATCCCACTCCCAGGAAGGGATCACAGCATCTTCTCCTCTTATGGAGCCTGAGCTGAGAGTGGACAGATAACCACCATGGAGATAAGAGATGAGGCCATCTCCTGTCAGACCCACCCAGCCTGCAGGAATCATGATAGCCAAGGCCAAGGGACCCTGTCCTTGAGGCCTGGCAGAGACAGAGCGGCTAACAGGAGGATAGAGGCATGTCCCGCCCTGCCACCATCCCCAGCAGGCTCACCCCCCCAACCCCGCCCCCATACCTACCCTCTGCATATGAAGCCGGTGGAACTGGTCTGCAATGCACTGAAGCTTTCGGGCAATCTGTACCTCTGCTCGATGTTGCCACTGCCCTTCAGGGGGCTGTTCCCCAAGCGGCAAGCCTGCGGGGAAACTGGCAGGGAGAGGGAGCCGGTAGCCAGCATTGCCTGTGAAGACAGAGTGCCCACATCTCAGCATTCTCCACGACTGCCTGTCCTCCCCACGGCCTGCCTCTCCCAGCGGAGACTCGGGGCCAAGGGTAAACCCGAGTGTGGGAAGGGAGAGGAACCCAGCCTGCCTTCATCAGGGCACTCTGCCAAGCTTAGACAGCCTGACTCGCCAACTGCCTGAAGTGTATAAAAGTTGATGTTGGGAGAGTAGAAGAGAATGATTCCAATTTTCCCCTTTAGTTCTCCATTCACCACCAGAGCCGTGGCAAAGGGCAGGCTGGTAATATGCTTGGGTGAACTTGCCAAACTTCTGTCCTTATTTACGAGGCTACACTTGGCCACAATTTATTATTCATGTTGAAGGTTGAAGCCCTTCTCTGGAAAAGTGCTGGGGGCAGCTCTCCAGAGTTCCTGGCTCCGGCAAAGCAAGGAAAGGGAATGAGAAGACAAAAAGACTCTTTACTTTTCCAGTGCAGCCGAGGTAGGCTGGTCTCAGCTCCTGAAGCTCTGGACAGTGGCACAAAAACTTGGGAGAGAAAGCACTTCAGACCCAAGTTCGTCTGGAGGCAGCCCCAGGCGAGACCTCTAGACCAGCGTGTCCACACTTACGGAGCTGGCCTCAGACCTGCCGCTAGGGGCGCCTGCAGCCCGCCTGCCTCCTCCCTCCTTTCCATCTTCCCCACCAGCTTGCCTCAGCCAACTTCTCAGACTCCCGCCAGAGTTACTTTGTCAGAATTGCCCTACAGGGCAGCTCCCTCTGGGAAGAACTGCAGCGTCTCCTCAACTCTGCTCCGTCAGACATGAGCAAGATAGCCTCTGAGGCTTTCCGCTCCCTCCCTAAGCCACTGTACTAAAAGAAGAAAATGCCTGAGTGTCTATCCCTGCCCTTTAGTCAGAGGACGGCATATTTTTCATTAAACAAGCCATTTCAACCCACAAATTAAGGGGTCTTGTCTAATTTAGCCTTGGAAACAACCCTTCTACTGGCAATGAGCGCAAGCAGGCCCAACCTTTTTCTCCAGTTCCCTTTCCAAGCACAGAAAGTCCCAAGTGACAACGGAAGGCCACCTTCTGCCTTCAGGAACCTTCCCTCCCAGAAGGGGCTGGGTTTTCCCCTTCAGTGTCAACAGTGAGTCACAGATCCCCCAGCCCTCTCCAGGGCAACACTGGCCACTTCAGGGAAGGCACATCCCACCAGAGCATGGGAGGCTGGGCCACTCCAGGGCACACAGGGTGTAAAAGCCGAGGCCCAGGCAGCCTCTCTTTAGACTCAGGAGACACCGTGGGCCCAAGGAGCCCTCTAGCGAGGGACAAAAGAGCAGAAAGGAGAGCAGGCCAATTTGCCTTTCCTAGGGTCTGAAGGGCACTGGTGAAGAGCAATACCAAGCAGAGAGGCAGAAGGGTGAAAGTCGAGGAATTAACACCCCCTCATGCTCAGTTTGGGGAAGGAAATAGGGATGGGCAGGTCTAAGGAGGGAAAGTCCCCTTTCTTCCCCCAAGCTGTATGGGAGAAGTCCTGAGGCTAAAAGCACTCACCATAAAAGAGTCGCTGAGGTTCCTCGGTCACCCCACAAGGCAGCATGACACCCTGGCTCGGGGAGGCTGGACTGAGGGTCTGGGTGGCCTTGTCTTCCTGGCTGGTGGGCCGGAGCCCAGGGCCACAGCAGTGGGTGAGAGGGAAGAGCTGAAGCCGGCTGAGGGAGCAGTCCAGCTGTCTCTGGGCAAACAGGTCAGCAGAGAGCAAGTCCCCAGGCTGTGTCCCTGGCTCCCCATCCTCTGGCTGGAAAACATCATCCTCCAGCTCCTCCACACACTGAGGTGGCTCCATCTCCCCTGTCAGTGAGCAACGGAGGCATCTGGGATGCTGCCCCCACCCTGGCCACACCTGGAAGGATTACCCTCTCCTTCCTTCTTCCCAGCCAGGTGCGGATGACACATTGCGCTGGTGATAAAGCGCTGCCAGGGGTGTCACCCACCCTCAAAATGTGGACTGCCTCAATGATCAGGGACTCTCCATACTTCTTCCCTGGGCCACCCAGAGCCAGCCTCTCCTCAGCCTCTTCTCCTGACCCAGGCTGGTCATGAAGTTTGACTCTGAGTGTTGTGAACAATATAGCAAAGTTAGCATGAAGCATGCAGGGTACCTGGGGAAATGCAAACAAAGCTAGGCTCCTTGAGCAGCTGCGGGAGGGCAGAAAGGGGCTGTGACCTTTCTGACTGGCTGGACACACAACGCTCACAACACACACACACACGCATACAAACGCAATCACACACTGAGGAGTAACCACCGAGCTTTCAATTCAGTCTGAGCTGAACTCCAGGCTCAGCAACAAAAACAAAAGCCAGCAATCCTTCTGCAGCCAGGTTCCCTCCAAACCTGCTAAGCCCCGCCCTGCGGCCCATCTACCCTAGGCTCCACCCCCTGCTTGTGCAACACAACAAACAGGCTCTGCTGTGTAGTAAGAGCATGTCCTGGGAGAGAGAGGGGAAAAAGACCCACCAAATTAGTCACTGCAGCTGCCCTCTCAGCTCTCTTTCCGGGAGCACAGTTGCGTTGTCTGCCCACCACAGGTTGGCTTAGATGTAGAAGGTGGGTCCAGCACCCGGGAAAGTATCCAGACTCCCCCATCTCAGTTTACTCACTAGTCTTCAGGACTTCAAATCCCTGTGCCCACAGCCTACCATTTCTGCCAGCGCTGAACCTGAGATTGGTGCAACCTGCCTTATAGAAGGAAGTGAAATTCAGCCCTCTCTGTGACCTCACTCACTGCCTGTACTATTCAGGTTGTTGATATGAGTTTCTTGGTGATAAAGAAGTTCCTCTTGTTCCACCTGATGGCTCATGGAAGTCTAAGCTTGGAGATCACCACCTTGATCTCCCAACCCAGCTCCCAACACACACACATACACACACACACACACCAGGAACCCCTTAGGGCCCCAGAGCCAGAAGCAGCAAGAGTACAGAGAGACAAAGTTTGTCATTGTTAGACTCAATTAAAGCTCCCTGGGAATTCTGTCCCCTAGTTTCCTGCCTTTGAAGAACAAGCCAAATGGTCTGTGAGTTGGTGAAGTACCTAAAGGAATTTCGGTTAAATTCAGAAATCTTACCTACTCAAATGCAGAATCTCTCTGAAGTGCTCGCCCCAACCCTCCCTGAGTCCCTGAGCTATCTGTGGTCCTGTCTCTGCCTTTTTCCTTGGACACAGAAGCCAACCAGGATGGCAATGCAGGCACTATCTTAGGATAGTGATTCCCAAAGGTGGGGGGCAGAGGGGGTGGAAACCCAGCTTGTTAGCACCAGGAAACAAAGTTGTCTGCTGAGAGGACCAAGTGCTCTCAGGCCAGTCATCCAGCAGCAGCTTTCCTTCTGTCCTCCAACCTCCTTCCTACAGGCTGACAACCCCAAGTGATGGCCACAACCTAAGAAGGGGCCCTCCAAAGACCAGTCACAAGCAGGAGTCATTGTTTAGTTTTCCCTTTGAAGTCTGTCACCTCCCTCTCCCCCTCCCCCTACCAGCAAAGCCCCAAAGTTCAACCCTTGCTTAGGCTGGACAGTGGGGGAGGTGCAGATAGAGGGTGTGGCTCTGCAAGCCCCAGGGACCCCTTCCACTCTCCCCAGGAACTGCAGGTGGCTCTCCGGCCGGTGGGAGCCTCTGAAGGGGTGCTGGGCAAGTTCAAGTTTAAGCTGGGATAAAATGTAGAAGAGATCTATCCTCCCTCTTCCCCTGAGCTGAAGAGGTGATGTCCAGACTGGTAGGAGGAGGGCACTTCCTGAGAGCCCTGCCAGGGAAGGCTTTATTCCTAGCAAGTGGAATTAAAGCCCGCTGGAGCCATCCCAGCCCCTGAGGGCTCTAAAAGGGATTCTGAACTTAGACTTCTCCCAGGAGAAAGCAGTGGCCAGACACCCTGAGCCTCACTGTGGCTAAAAACTGGGAACACACACACACACACACACACACACACACACAAACTGCAGACCTGGGTGACTCCAGGAGAGAGTTTCGGCCTCCGAGTCGTGATGCCAGGGCTCCGCGCCAGGGTCCAGCGTGACGAGCACTCGGGGGCTTGGCGCCCAGACTCGATTGGGAAGGAGGGAAAAAGCCCAGCTGTTAAGAAGAGGAGCCTTCAGACTCCGAAGGGAGGCAGTACGCCCCACAACTCCCAGCCCGACCCAAGTGTAGACCCAGAGGCCGGGCCGTTCTCGGGACGCCCAGGTCCGTTCAGCAGTGCACCCCAGAATTCCCTGCCCACCTGGACCCAACTCCTCCGAGTGCCAAACGCTACCCTCACCTTCCCTCTTGGAGCAGCGCGCCCTGATGTGGGAAATGCACCCCGTTCCTGCACCCCAGCGCCCCAGTCCTTCATGGTCACCCTAGATGCCCGCAGCCCAACCCCTCCCGGACCCCCACGCGCAGCGCGACTCCGCTCCCCACTGCCCCGAGGAGGCGCGATCCAACTCTGCCCGGCCCCCTGCCGCCGGGGCGCTCACCGGGCTGTGGCGGGTGGCGGGCGGCGCGGGAAGGGGAGGCGGCAGCAGCCGGCGCGGGCTGGTGCGGGAGGAGGCCACTCGGCACCGCGCGGTATTGTTTCCAAAATACGCCCGCTCGGGGCATCCCGCAAACAGCTGATGAGGCCCCGCCTACTGGTGCGTCACGCCGAGGGCGGGCCAATGGTGAGTGGAGCCCGAAGTCCCGAGCTGGGAGGCTGCCAGGGACGGTCACGAATGTGCGAACCTTCCCTTGGAAACATTGCAAGGGGCCGAGCAAAATTCCTACCCTGGCCAGAAGTGCAGTTGAAGCGCAGTGTACCGCGCGGATCGCTTTTCTTACGCAGGCTCCGGAAGCACCAGAGAGTCCCTGAGTCCTTTCTATTAGGAGGGAGTGAGACAGCGCCAAAGTGATTTTCGCCTTCTCTTACTCGGGAATAGACTGAATGATTAAGTCGCGTCCAGAAAAGGAAGGGAGGAGGGGGCGGGGAGCTTTTAGAGGTGAGGGTCTCCCCGGATCCCAGCCTGGTGGCCCAGCGCTCTCTCGGCTGCGGGACGGGTCAGAAGAAAACTCCAGTCCCAAAGGCGTAAGAAAGGTGAGAACTTGTGTCTGGCTTAGTTACCGAGTGACATTCGGATCAAATATATCCAAAGGCGCTCTCTGTCCTCTTCTTGACTGGGCTTGGACAGTTGCAAAATAAACTTCTGGCTGAGTAGAGGAAGGATCAAGAATGCAGGGGCTGTTTGGGCAAGTGACACACAGCCTATTCATGGCAGCATCCAGAGACGGTGCTTGTGCTGGGAGGGCAACGCGCCCTATGGATCACGCACTATTCTGCAAGAGGGCCTATGGGCTACCTCACAAATGTTTATTGAGCACCTACTTTGTGACAGGACTAGGTGCCAAAAAGCTGATGCCTGCCCTCAAGGAGTTTGCAATCTACTTGGAGGGGTAGACCTGAAAATAATGGAAAACAGCAAAAAAAAATGTCTTAATTCCAGGGATGATGACTGCTAAGGACGCAGAAAAACTCAGAATGCAAAGACTGGGGAGAGCTTCAGGGAGATGGCTTTTGAGTTGAGCCTTGAAGGATGGGGGAAATTTTCGATAAGGAAGACCAAATAAAGACAGCTCAGAACCAGAGGCAGCAAAAAAAAAAAAGGGGGGGGGTGCTGAACCGGGAAGCATGTCCAGGGAGCAGGGGCATGCTGGATGACTGGATTACTGGGTGCACGCTGGGATTTAGGACGAGTGGGCATGAGCAGGTTGGTTTAGGTCAGGTTAGAGAGTTGTCCCTGGAATGCCAGGCTGGGGAATATGTCCTTTATTATGGAGGCAAAGGGGAACTAGCAAAGATTTTATAGAAGGTGAGTAACTTGACCAAGCCTGAATTTTAGGAAAGATAAGTGAAGGGTCCAGAAATCAGTGAGAGCAAGCCAGTTCCTGCAGCAGACTAGGTGAGCAATGAGGGGAGTCTGACCCACCAGGGGCAGTGGGGATTGATGGTGCTCTAATCACCAAGCTTCTCTCTCTGCGTTGTAAACTCAGACATATTTGCATTGTGGACCTGAGACACACAGCTCAGTGGAGCCTGAAGCTTCCTTGCACTTTTTCTCCTACCCATTCTTTCCCTATCTCCCTCAGAGGGCATCTGAAAGAGAGTAAGCCAGATAGCTTAGGGGTTGTGGTTGCTAGAGTAGGAAATACTGTCCCTGAAGGACAGAGAAGAGGGAAATGGGAAAGAGGGGAAGGTCAAGGTTGGCCTGCAGCCTGGTCCCCAGGAGTTGATAGATGTCCAGCAAGAGGTGCTGGAGCCAAAAGGAGGTATATTATTTTACCAGGAGGCTTGGCCAAGAGGGAGTGTCAGAGCCGGTCAGGGTGGCCTCACACTCATGCCACACGTGGTGGGGAGGTGAGGAGATGGATCCCAACCAGCCTCCTTGCAGAGGTTGGGGGAGCCCCCTACCATTCGCCACACACCTGCCTCCTTCCCCTCCTTCATTCCATCTTCTCTTCTTATTGGCTTTTCTCCTGAGTCTGTGTCTCAGCCTGGCCAGAGGTGCCCATGGGCATTACTTAGGGGATGAAGGACAAAGCAGCTCCAAATCTGCCCTGTAGGGCAGCAGGCCCTGCTGGGGAGATCATCCTAACTCTCCTGACCCACCCAAGCAGCTAAAGCTCTGTGGGCTTCAACCCCAGCCCAGCAAGGTAGAACTGGGTCCACAAGTCAGGGAAGCTAGGAGAGCAGGATTTTTACCTGGGGTCCATGTACTCACCAGGGTCCTCAGCTTTAGGGTCTGTGAACCCCTGGAACAGTGCTAAATTGTGTTTATGGTGCACGTATTTTTCTGGAGCGTGACTCCATCACTTGTAACAGATTCCCACAAAGGTCTATGACCCTATAAAAGGTTAAGAATCACCATTATAAGGGAAGGAGGTCCCAATGAAGCTGGGGAGCAAGAAGGGGTCATTTTCATGGGTCTGAGCAGCTTGTAAGATGGGGGGAGGGTCACACCCTCTTCTAAGACCTCTCCCAGGCCTTCCCAGTCTGCTCCCTTAGGTTGGTTCTGAAGGACACCCTGTGGCTTGGCCTCCTGTGCTCTCAGGTTCTAAGTTCAAGCAGCAGAGGACCCAGCCATGGAGCAGGAAGGACCAGTGAATATTGTCAGGAATAAAGGGGTCAGGGAGGTCAGTAGCCCCTTTTCACCCCTTCCAACACAGGGCTGACTCAGCAGTGCCAGGGCCTGTAGCAGCTGAACCCTGAGTTTTTGACTGGGCTCAGAGTAAACGCCCATTGCAGCCGTAGCATTTTGGTGAATTTCCTCTCTCTCTCTCTTCCCACTCCTTGCCCTCATTTGTTTTCTCCTCTGCTGATTGATGCTGGCTCTGGAAGGAGGATCCCAAGGGAAAAGCAAAGTTGCTCTGAAAGGCATCAGTCTGGGGGCCTGAAACGGAGGCGAACCTTTCCCTGCAACCTGGGAAGGATGCAAAGAGTTAAAGGGAGGCTGCTCTCTGCCGAGGAGAAAACCCAGCTCCCCGTAGAAAGCAGGCAGGAGCCCTCTCCATTGTTTCACCTGGCTATAGGATTTCTCTCTAAGACAAGGAATGGGCTCTAAAACTCTAGTAACTGGATAGCAGGGAAGGGAGGCTTTTAAAAAACCAGCTGACAGCTGAATAATAGGAATTACCAGGCAGGCTGCCCTGGGGTTACTGAGGTTTGTAACTCAACCCCCAGGGAGGGGGTAGATTGGAAACTGATTTATGGGTACCGTGGGGGTCTTGGTGGAGGACGCCCATAGTACTCAAGTCTTTCCAGAAGTGAGCTTGTACATAAGGAAGACCAGGGACCTGGGAAACTCACTGGATTTGCTCTAAAGGAGCAAATTTATCTCTCTGTGCATCATTCCATCTGTGTGTAAAAGGAGTGGGGGGGGGGCGGGGAGGAGGACTAGCGCCTCTCTTCTGCATTGTACAGTGTGTGTGTCTGGGTTTCTCTAGTGTGTGTGTATCTGTGTTTCTGTGTATGTGTGAGTAGATACCAGAACAGACAGATTGGCTTCTGCTCACTGACTTCTTTTAATTCTGCTAATTCCCCAGTCAATGAGATGACTACTTGCCAATCACTGGTTCAATGGGATTCAAGCAGAAAAAGCAGATACTAAAGAGAAAGCCTTTAGGAATTCAGAGACCTGAAGGTAAAGGGAAACCCTAAAGCCCAAGAGAACCTAAAAGCAAGATGAAACTCAGGATCCTATGAATTAGGACATTTGGCATATGTTCAGTTTTGTTTGGAGAATATACAACAAAATATTTTTCATTAAAAAATATGAAGGATAAATATTGTATGATCTCAATGATATGAAATAATTAGAATAAGGAAATCCATAGAGTCAGAAACTAGAATGCAGGTTACCAGGGACCAGGGCAGAGATAGGGAAGGGGAGTTGATGCTTAATTGGTACAGAGTTTCTGTTTGGGGTGATGGAAAGTTTTAGTAATGGATGGAGGTGGTGGTAGCACAACATTGTGAATGTAATTAATAGCACTGAATTATATATTTGAATGTGGCTAAAAGGAGAAGTTTTAGATTGTATATATGTTACTGGAATAATTTTTTTTCCATAAAAAACTATGTAAAAACATTGGATTGTACAACACAGACACACCCACACAGGTGATCTCGGGTCCCGCACCCCGACAAAGCACAGTTGCTCAGTAGATACCCGTTTGTGGGGCCCTCGAGATCACTGGCACTCAGCACATCAGGAATCCCAAGGTGGGAGCCAGAGAGGCACAGCCCCTCACTCACACCCAGACAGGGCCCTGGCCTTTGGAATGGACCCTTGGCCCACGACTCCACTCTGGCCCTAGCATGGTGTCCGAGTGACGCTTTGAAGTGGCCACTCACTCCTCTTGCAAGGCGGCCTGAAGGGGGGTCCCCAGAGCTGCGTTGGGGGTCAGCCTCTCACCAGGCCTGGGGTTCGGTCTGCAGGCATTCAGCCTACATGTCCAGTTTCCCAACGGGTGTGCTCAGCGGCCTGTCTACGTGTCATCCAGGAGGAGACACCAGCAAAAACTAAAGGTTCCAGGAGCACTGGGAATGCATGATTTGTAGGGCAAAGGACGCTGCATTTCTCCTAGCCTGTTCATTTTAAAATAAAAGTAGTAACACTTTAAAGCTGTATGAGGGGAGTGGATGTGGCTCAAGTGGTTGAGTGCCTGCTTCCCACATGGGAGGTCCAGGGTTCGGTTCCCAGTGCCTCCTGAAAACAAACAAAACAACAAGCAAACAAATGAAAAAACCAACTCAGGGTTGCCGATGTGGCTCAGTGGTTGAGCACTGGCTTCCCACATACGAGGTCCTGGGTTCAATCCCTGGTGAGGTCCCCAGCCCTGGTACCTCAAAAAAAAAAAAAATGTATGAGAAGGGGAGAGATGGTGGCGGGGTCACACTGCCAGTCCAGTATCTAGAAATGGGGTCATGGCCGTGGCTGCTCTTCTCACGTGGACACCAGGCCCCCACCTCCTGCCAAGCCCCACCCTTCAGGTGGACAAGGGATGGGGCAGCAGGTGGGGACTGAGCTGGGTGAGACCCCATGGAGGAGGGGCCTCACCTCCAACCCCGGTCAGGCGTTGGTCAGGAGTAAGCTGGATGGCACATCGAAATTCTGGCAGGAAACTCTCAGAATATGTCTACGGCAAATCTTTGAAGCCTAGCCTCAGAATTAGAAAAAATGACTCATGTGGCCTGGCTCTTTCCCTGGGTGAGCCTGAATTCAAAAACTGCCAGCCAGCATCCTCGACTTGGAGCTTTGGAAAATATGGTCACCAGAATCCCCTATGGAATCTCTGGAGAGCAAAAGATGCAGGTGACCTGCAAAGCACTGCTTCTTCCTATTTCTTACTGGTTGCCATGTGACCGATACAGCAAACCCTTTTAAACCTTCTAGCACTGTTTCTGTGACTACATGACTTTTTCAAAAGGGATTAAAATATATATATAGATCAGTGGTACCTGTCAGAAGTCAAAATAATTAGGTAGCCTCAAAAACACAGGCCAAACAAGGAGGAGCAGAAAGACAGGGGACTTGATTGCTCAGAGCATGCTTTCATATCAGGTGGCGCTCCTGCTCAGCTGAGAGTGTGTGTGAAGTTCGTGGTGAATGCTATGATCCTGTGCTGTTCATCTTAGCGTCTGCTTCTGGCAAGAAAGGAAGCTGGGCCTTCTGAAGACCCTGGACTGGAAGGCAGATGCCATGGAGAGCCTGATTCTGCCACACTTTGCTTGGGACATGGAGAGTCACCAGCCCTCCCCACTCCAGCTCCTGTGGCCTGCGTGCTGATACATGGTGTGCTGAGATTTGGGGAGGCTGGTGCCCCTGTTGTTTTGCCCTTGGAGGTCTGGATGTGCTTGCTGAGCCCCTGCTCTGGATAGATGGCCTAAGAAGGGCACCCCCAGGGCTACATTCCCACCAAAGGCCACCACTGCCCATTTCCCTGTAGCACCCACAGGAGAGGACCACAGGGCCTGTTTTTCTTTATGGCTGTAGGCTTCCTAGGCACTGGGGGAACTGACAGCCGTTCCCCTATATGGCTGATGCAAGGAGAGGCTTCCTCACATGGGATATGAGCTGACCACCACCCGTGTGGACAGGTGAGTCCAGGGCTCTTCTAGACCTGTGTGGAGGGGAACCCTGGCGTGACTTAAGCAACCCTTAGTTTAAGATCTCTGCTCCCTCGGCCTGCTAGGGTTGAATTCTTTTCAGCATGATTTTTCTGTAAACCTACAACTTCTCTAATAAAAGAAAGTGAAAAAATAAATTAATGAATGAAAATAAAGTTTTAAAAAATATGAACAGCTCTGTATTGGGGAGTGGGAAGGAAACTACAGTGGGGAACTTTCAATGAATGACCTGTTTACATTGTGCTTGCCACTTGGGATACCTGTCCTTACCTTAGTGTCTTTTCACCAGCAGAGACCCCTCCCAGAATGCAAGGACCTTGCCTTCTACTCTTTGGTATCTTTGGGGCACCATCCTCCGGGCTTTGTGCATGCTGGTGCTCACTAAGTCTATGGAGACCAATTTACCGAAAAACTACAGGCCAGGCCCTCAGGGCAGTGTCCTCAGCTCCCCTCTCTTCTGGTCCCTTTGGAGCCCAGGGCTCAGCATGCCCAGCCCACAGAAGTTTGCTTTATCCCACCTAGGAGAGAAGAAATCCAACCAAAATATAGTTCCTGTCTCTCTACTTTCCCCAGGAAAGTAGATCTCAGAGATTTCCTGCCAAGGCCAGGGATGGATCAATTGATTGCTATCAAGGAAACCACCTGGAAGAACTGGGGCCCAGTCCCTTCCTGTGTCTAAAATCTCCCAGGTTTTGAACCTAGTGCTCAAGAGGCATCTGGGCCAAGAAAGAGAGGTGGACCAGCTTCCAAGCCAACCTCTTATGCACCATTATTCTGGAGTGGGAGAGGGTCAAGCACCCAGATATGAGTTCATTAAACATTCACAGAGCACTTACTATGTGCCAGGCTTCCACACCAAGGGCTGGAGATGCAGATACAATCCTTAGGAGGATCCCTGAGCATATCAACACCCTTTCCTCCCAAACAGGAATGCTAACACACACATCCACACACAAGCTCAAAGAGAACCTGGGGACTGGAGGAGGGTATGGCAGCAAGAAGTTGGAACTGGACAAGCTAAGGGAAAACCACCTTCCCAGGGAGGCTGAGCCAAATGGGCTTGCCTTTCCTCTCACAGAAGAGTTCTGGAGATGTCTGATGCCCCACTTCTTCCCTGCTGCCAAAGCCCATCTGTCATCAAATTGAGTAGAAAAGGTACTAGACCAGACAGACATCAGGAGTTCTAGGTTTAGTTTCAGCTCTGCCACCCATAGATGGCCTTCAAACTCTCACATTTCCATCCTTCTTCCTCCGATACATTCAGAGGTGGCCTAAGCTTGGGTAAATGGGCTGGCTCTGCAGGGGTTAGGACTTCGGGGCAGCTCCAGCCTCTAATCCTGATCCTGCCTGAGGTCCTGGGCTATCATCAAAACAGCTCCCATCTGTTGAGCACCTACTAAGTGCCACACACGTTACAAAAAGCATCTCATTTTATCCTTAATAACCCCGAGAGGAAGCTATCACCATCAGTTTCATTTTACAGTTAACAAACTAAGGCCACTTCGCCGAGGGCAGACAAACAGCAACAGAAGCAAGATCTGAAGCCTCAGCTGTCTGGCAGTAAAGCCCTACCCATCCCCTACATCTACTGCCTTAAAGGCACACCCAGTCTCTCCCCATAGAGGTGAATCACCCCTCCCCCATCACTAACACATTGTCCCCAGAACAGGAAGACTGAGCCTGAGGCAGCCTAGCGAGGTAAATTCCAGCCTCTCAGTTGCAAACACTCCCACCACCGCCACCACCTGTGGCGGAATCTATTGCATCACCCGCAGGAAGCGGTCCAGTGGCCCAGCATCAGCTCTGGGGCACGTTTTCAGTTCCTGCTTCTATCCTTGCCTGCATTCATCACACCGCCCCATCTTCTAGCCCCTGCCCTGCTCCTGTGGGTTTAGGCTAACGTGCATGGCTGGACAAGGGACTATTGTCTGTCACTTGGCTAGGATCTGTGAAGGACCAACCAGCATTCCTCACTGCTTTTCTGAACACTGCCAGGTGGGGCTGGGGACATCAGGCTGAAGGGACTTTTCCAGCCAAGGACCATTCAGAGATCTTGTGGGCTCAGAGAAAAATTCCTCTTAGCTGCAGGAGACAAGCAGGGGGAGGAGTCCCCGGCAGCCACTATTACCTCGCATCTGCCTTTCAAGGATGAGTGCCCACGTATCTGGGTGTCAGGTGGGCCAGTGAGAAAAAGGTGCTGAAGAGCCTTGCCACCACAACCAGGATGTCTCTGGTCTGGTGTCTAGAACCCATTAGACTGGCAGGTATGCTGCACTGAGCTTTGCTGTCCACCCCACATCGCCATGGAATCTTCTGAAACTGAGGATAGAGCCTCGCCCCCCTCGTTCCTCTTCTGCCCAATCCCTGGACTTCCTTTCCCTCTCTGCCAACTTCCTTCTCCCTCTCCCCAGTGCAGCACTCATTCTTCATCTCAGTACTCTCTCTTCCTTCCCTGGCTTCCTCCTGCATTTGCCACCTCTCTCTCCGCTCACCTTGGGCCAGGCAACAATAGTCAGCTCTTTAAGGACTCATAAAATACTGACATTTCAGTGAAAGTCATCCTGTGTTAGAGAGGCTGCTTCTTTTAACATTATTATCCCCATTTGAAAATGATTCTCTTGAATCCAAATGAGCTTTTAAAGGGCTCTGTGTGAGATCTTATCAGTATCTTTCTCCCCAGGGTGAGAGCTTCACTAAACCAGGGATGGCTATATAGTTCTCTCCTAGCTGAGATTGCTCTTTGCACAGCTAATCTTACTTACTCCTTGGCAAGGGTTAGAGCACCAGAATCACTGACCTGAATTAATATCAAGTCGTTATTTTAGAGCCAGCCTTAAATTATCAATATCGTTTTACTTGATAGGGCCATTTCAGGCTCTCTCTTAAGGCTTCAGGGTCATTAAGCCAGTTCTAGAGGTAATAAGCCCCTAAGGAATGAAAGGGTACCCAAAGAACTCTGAACTCTTGCCCCAAATCAGTTATGGAACCTATTTCAGGTTCCCTGGATTCCTCAGCATCGTCTGAGCCTATGTAAACTTGTGATGAAAAAATTAAATATCAGCATCAATTCTGGATTCTGCAACTGGAGACAAATATTAAGAATTCCCAGATGCTTCAGAATAGAATTTTCTTTTCAATCTTGACCTCTCTCACAATGAGGGTATTATAATCTCCTGGCATAACAATTGATTGACCTTAGAGAGAAAGGAAATCCCCAATTTACATCAGCTCTAAAACAGGGTCATAGACTAGGCTTGTTACTGTGTCTTTGGACTTAGGCAAGCTCTTAGAGTGAGGATGTTGCTTGGCGTTCAGAATGTTGCTTGTTGGAAAGTATTCCTGGAGTTTACCAGTTTCCTTGTCTACAGGAAGGATATTTCTGCTTAAATGTTTATTCTTCAAATATTCCCTCTAGGCAGAGATCTTCTGCATTTCATTTCTTTGATATTGAAAACAAGTTTTTGTCACTATCTTTGAAATGCGGTTTTTAAAAAATAATTTATTTTTATGTTTTGGGGACTTTGTTTCATTTGATTTCTTTTGGTTCTTCAGCAATGGGCTTTCTTCCTATTTTTTATACATCCCCAATAGGTTTCACTGAAATAATTATTACTTCCTTTCTGAGAAGAAACATTTTTTTTAATGTTAAGTGTTTATTGAGCACCTGCTAGGTGCTCAAACCATATTAGGAACTTCAGCGTGACCAGGAAGTATAAGACAAATCTCCTGTCTGCCTTCCTGCTTGTTTGCCCTTATAGTCTTTATCTGTATTGAGATATAATTCACAAACCATAAAATTCACCCTCTTAAAGTATTCAATTCTCTGGATTTTTATTTATTCACAGAGTTGTACAACTATCACTACTCCAGAACATTTTCATCACCCCGATGTCTCCATTAACAATAGCTCCCCATTTCCCTTCAATGTCCTCCCTTCCAACCCTAGGGAACCACTAATCTATTCTCTATGGATTTATTTATTTGGACATTTCACACAAATGTAATCATACAATATGTTTCTTTTGTGACTGGCTTCTTTCAATTAGCATGATTTTTTCTAGGTTCATCCAAGTTGTAGCATGCATCAGCACGTCATTCCTTTGAATGGCTGAATAACATTCCATTGTATGGCTATCCCACATTTTGTTTATCCATTCATCAGTCAATGGACATTTGGATCATTTCCACTTTTTTGATATTATGAATAATGCTGCTCTGAACGTTCATGTACAAGTTTTTGTGTGGACATACGTTTTCAATTCCCTTGGGTATATATAACTAGGAATGGAATTGTTGGTCATATGGTAACTCTGTTTAACCTTTTGAGGAGTCATTGTGGTTTTGATTTGCATTCCCCTAATGACTAATGATATTAAGCATTTTTTCATGTGCTTATTGGCCATTTGTATACCTCCTTTGGAGAAATATCTATTCAAATCTTTTGCCCATTTTTTTATTTTTTTTATTTTATCGGGAAGTCCTGGGGATCAAACCCAGGTCCCTCCATATGGCAGACGGACGCCCAACCATTTGAGCCACATCTGCCTCCCTCTTTTGCCCATTTTTAATTGAGTCATAGGTCTTTTTATTGTTGAGTTTTAAGAGTTCTTTATATAATTTTGGATACAAGTCTCTTATATGATTTGCAAATAGTTTCTCCCATTATGTGGGTTGTCTTTTCACTTTCTTGATGGTGTTGCTTATAACACAAATGTTTTTAATTTTGATGAAGTCCAATTTCTTTCATCACTTATACTTCTGGTGTCATATCTAAGAAACCACTGACTAGTCCAAGATCATAGAAATCTACTTCTATGTTTTCTTCTAGGAGTTTTATAGTTTTAACTCTTACATAGAGGCCTATTATCCATTTTGAGTTAATATTTGTGCACAGCATGAGATAAGGGTCCAACTTCATGCTTTTGCTTGTGGATGTCCAACTGTCCCAGCACTATTTGTTGAAAAGACTATTCTTTCTCCCATTGAATTGTCTCAGCACCCTTGTTGAAAATCAATTGACCATAAATGTGAGGGGTTTATTTCTGGATTCTCAGTTCTGTTCCATTGATCTGTATGTCTATCTTTATGTCAGTACCACACTATCTTAATTACTGTAGCTGTGCATAAGTTTTGAAATTGAGAGTGTGAGTCCTCCAACTTTGTTCTTCTTTTTCAAGATTGTTTGGCTCTTCTTGGTCCCTTGCATTTCCATACGAATTTTAGGATCAGCTTGCCAATTTCTGCAAAAAAGAAAAAAAGGCAGCTGGATTTTGGTAGGGTTTGCATTGAATCTGTAGATCAATTTAGGGCATATTGCCATCTAAACAATATTAAGTTTTCCAATCCATAAATATGGGATGTCAATCTATTTGCTTAGATCTTTAATTTCTTTCAAAATGTTTTGTAGTTTTTAGTGTACAAGTCTTAGACATTTAAAAAAATTTTTTCCTAAGAATTTTTTTTTGGTGCTATTGGAAATGGAATTGTTTTCTTAATTTCATTTTCAGAATTTTCATTGCTGATATATGGAAATAGGTTTTTTACATACATTGAGCTTGTCTTCTACAACCTCTCTGAACTCATTTATTAGTTTTAATAGTATGTGTGTGTCTGTGTGTATTCCTTAGGATTTTCTTTTTTTTTTTTAAAGATTTATTGTTTATTTATTTATCCTCCCACTTGTTGCTTGTGCTCACTGTGTCCATTTGCTTTGCGTTTTTCTGTGTCTGCTTGTCTCCCTTTGTTGCGTCATCTTGCTGCGCCAGCTCACCATGCCACGCAGACTGGCTTGCCTTTACCCGGAGGCCCCAGGAATCAAACCCGGGGCCTCCCATATGGTAAATGGGGGCCCAAACAATTGAGCCACAGCCGCTTCCCATTAGGATTTTTATATACAAGATTATATCATCTAAATAGAGATAGGTTTACTTCTTCCTTTCCAATCTGGATGCCCTTTATTTCTTTGTCTTGCCTGTTGCCTTGATTAGAACCTCTGCTGCAATGTTGAATAGAAGTGGTAAGAGTGGACGTCCTTGTCTTGAAGGTATGATGTTAGCCGTGGGGTTTTGTTTTTGAGGTACCAGGCCAGGGATTGAACTCAGGATGAAGCTGGAGCTCAACCACTGAGCCACATCGGCTTCCCTGAGTTGTTTTTTTCATTTTTTTTGCTTGTTTTTTTTTTTTTTTTCCAGGAGTCACTGGGAACTGAACACAGGACCTCCCACGAGGGAGGTGGGAGCTCAAACGCTTGAGCCACATCTGCTCCTTGTGGATTTTTCATAGTTGTCCTTTATCAGGTTGAGGATGCTCCTTTTATTCCTAATTTTTTGGGTTTTTCTATTATGAAAGCGTGTTGGATTTCGTCAAATGCTTTTTCTACATCTATTGAAATGATCATGTAGTTTTGTTATTGTATTAGTATTGCATATCACATTGATTAATTTTCATATGTTAATCCAACCTTGCAATTCTGGGATAAATTCTACTTGGTATATGTATTAGTCAGCCAAAGGAGTGCTGATGCAAAATACTAAAAATCGGTTGGTTTTTATAAAGGGTGTTTATTTGGGGTAGAAGCTTACAGTTACTGGGCCATAAAGCTTAAGTTTCTTCCCTCACCAAAGTCTGTTGCTACATGTTGGAGCAAGACAGCTGCCGACATTTGCCAGGGTTCAGGCTTCTTGGGTTCCTCTCTTCCCGGAGCTGCGTTTCTCTCCGGGTTTAGCTCCTCTGTTTCCACCACAAGGTCATTTGTAGACTATGAGGCCCTCTAGGCTTTGCCTCTCTTCACAAGGCCAGCTGTGAACTCTCAGGTGAATGGCTCGTCTCTATCCCGGGGCCTTCTTTCCTTCCTCACCAGAACTCCAACATCAAAACTGTTCCAACACTGTCCTTTGCCACGTCTTTTATCTTCGAGACCCCACCCATCAAGGGGTGGGGCTCAACGCCCTACTGATGTGGCCCAGTCAACGCCCTAATCATAATTTAATCATGCCCAGATTAACAGACCAGTTTACAAGAATAATACAATATCTATTTTTGGAATTCACAACTATATCAAACTTCCAAATTGCTACACTATAAAATCCTTTTTATGTGTTGCTGGATTCAGTTTGCTAGTATTTTGTTGTTTTATAGTCGTTTGTGGAGGTACTACTAACACAAAAGAAGGAATAAGAGGACATTAATGCAAAACAGTAGATAGCCAATTACCATACCCTAAGGTGCAATCAGTGCTATTCAAGTCAATAGATATTTATTGAGCACCAACTATGTGCCAGTTATTGTCCTTTGGGGAGATAAAAGCTATAGGGCCCAA
The DNA here is from genome assembly GCA_029593785.1 of Cabassous unicinctus. NCBI lineage: Eukaryota > Metazoa > Chordata > Mammalia > Cingulata > Chlamyphoridae > Cabassous > Cabassous unicinctus. The sequence goes on from JAQZBX010036461.1 coordinate 20,346, forward strand.
GGGTCTTAGTTAGTACCCCCATTCTAGTAAGTATTTCTGAAGTCATCACAACCCCAGGCCCCTCCTCCAAACCAGTCATTGACAACCAGGGCTCATTGAAGAAGGAGCCAGGACTCCTTGAAGCTCTCACCAGATGGTCACAGATAATGCTGTGAACAAGGCTTAGAGTCAGATGAATGGGGGTTCAAATCTCAGCAATGGCACCTGCTGGTGATTTGGGACTAGTAAATTAACTTCTCTAAACTTCAGCTACATCACCTATCAGATGGAGATGATCACAGCACCATCCTTGTGTGGCTGTTAGGAGTAATAAACTATATAAAGCACCTAGTAGGTGTTCAACAAATGGTAGCTATTACCATATGTTCTTCAGTGTGTGACAACCATATGACAGGGAAAGAAAGATCAGAAAAAGAATGGAAAAAGCCATTGGTTCTGTTTTCAGAAGGTGCATGTTCTAGTCGGAGAGTCCAACCTAGCACATACAAAATAACCATATATGTTAAAAAAAGAGTGTATGATTTACCTATTAAATCATATTACACAGAATATAATTACTGTAGGAATAAATGAGGCTATATATGTAAAATGCTTGACACCAAGCATCTAGTTAGTACTGGATAAATGATGGTGGTTATTATTATTATTCACAGTTGCCTTCACCTTGAAAGTCTCTCTAGAACAACAGAGCTTTCCAAAGTGTGGGGCCAAGTTCAGCAGCATCAGCATCAACTGGGAACTTGTTAGAAATGCAAATTCTTGAGCCCCTTCCAGACCTACTGAATCAAAAACTCTGAGGGTGAAGTGAGGTCCAGCAATCTGTTTTAAAAAGCCCTCCAGGTGATTCAGATGCAGTATTTCTCAACCTTGTCTGTACCCTAGAAATGCCAGGGGCACTCATAAAAATCCTGATGTCAAGGCTCTGCACCCAGATGAATTAGATCCAGGCCCTTCCATCTGCCCTACAAGAAGAGACAGAAAGAAAACAGAGCCTCTTTCCTAACCTGAGGCTGGCTTGGGGGTGATGGAAGAATGCACCCTGCCTTTCTCTTAGATGGACTACCATCCCAGGGAAAAGACACCAAAGCTTGAGCCTGATGTTTATTTTTAATAACTTAGTGTTAAATTCCCTCAGAAGGACAAGGACACATCTGCCTCGAGGATAAGAGTAACTTGGGTCATCCAAATCCTTTACTTATTCATGAAACAAGGAAGATTCTTTATCAGTCCCAATCTCACACCCGAGAAGCTTGACCCAGGTTGTCCCAAGCTACAGGTATCCACAGCAGGCTGGCCACACCCTGCCCAACTCGGCATATCTTTGGTGTACCCCAAGTCCAGAACAAATTCTCAGGCAGAAAAAGAGCTTGGCGTGGAGTTTAGCAGAGTATGGGTGTGAAATGGAAGCCAGCGTAACATAGAAGCTATGTACCATCCTTGCATAAAGTGGTTGTGCACGTTAAGGCTTTCTCCCCCAGCCTACCCTGCAATTAGGAAGCACAGCCACTGTGCCCCTAGGTTGTACTGGTAAAGCAGAAGCTTTCCTCTGCTTTGGACTGTTTTAGGGAGGTAGCTAGTAGGGAGAATACAGTGGGGACTTTTGAGTCCTGAGACATTCATAGACTGCTGCTGTGCCATGGATAAGTTACTTAACTTCTATGCATCCCAGTTTCTTCATCTGTTTATATAAAATGTGAATTAAATAAGATGACAAATGTGCAAGTCCTTAGCGTGGTGTCAACCATGTAGATGCTCAGGAAATGCTAGTTTCCCTTCCCTTCCAGAAAAGGGAAGGAGCAGTGGGGGTGTGATCAGTCAGCTGCCTAAGCCCCAAGAACCACCACTGTCCCTGCCACTTGGTGTCAGCGCCAAGCACTGACAGAGCTATTGCTAATTTAAAACTGGATAAGATTTGTGTCTTAAATACCTCTTTGATTGTGCCACCATGAAGGCCCCAGCAAACTTGTGGTTCAGTCCACTTTCAATTATAATCTGCATTCCCAGTACAGTCAAATAACAGAACGTAAAGTTTATTTTGATTCTAAAATTATTATTGCAAAAAATAATATGAAAATTCCTTCACTCCTATTTCTCCAGAGGGAAATCAGTACCTCACAAGCTTTACCTATTCCCATGAGGGCCTGGGCTTTTTTCCAGGCTTTCATTTTGAGGTTCACGGTTCTCCATTCTGCTGCAAGGTCTAGGGCTGAATTTCTAAAAGAAAAAGGAAGGGAAGTAGAGGGGAAATGGCTGTTTTCTTAAAAAAGGAAGCGGTCTCCTCCTTTAAATGCCATCAGCCATCTGGAATGCCCACATGAACCCCACATTCCCAAGCTGGGAATCTGAACAAAAATAACACCATGCCTCTTGGGACAGCCGCAGATGTGTTTATTTCCATACATTTACATACAACTAGAAGGGACCAGGTACAATGACTTAACTAGGGCACCCAGTGGTGACTGCATTCACCCCCAGCATCACAAGCATGGCCTGAGGGGAGCAAATGGCATGACCAAGGCCCAGTGCCACAGAGACCTAGCATCTTCCCCTCTCTCTCTGCCCTCCCAAATCCTGCTTCTTCACCCTCCGGCTCCAGGGGTGTTTATGGCTTGGAGACTCCCTACTGGAAAACAGTGCTGAGGTAAGTTAGGCCTGAGTCCCTTAGGCTAGAGAGAGACCCTTGGCCTGGGTGAGGAGCCTGCCTGGCATGTAGCCCTTTGGCTGCACCACCACCACCACCCCACCTCCCCCATGAGAATCTGCACAGCAGCTGCAGCAGGGCAGGCATGCAGAAGCGTGCCGGCAGCATGGATGCTCACCAGCCTTGCAAGAAAATCTCCAAGAGGGCAGACAGAGGGCAAACCTGGGAATGTGAAGGAACTTGGCCCTGATCCCTTATACCTGCCTTTAAAGTACACCATTAAAGTTTTCTTCCCCTGTCTCCAGAGCCCTTCATTCCCTGGCCATTGCTGACCAGCCTGGATCCCAGACAAAGCCAGACAGATTGTTCTAAAGTTTGGATTTCAACTGGCTCTCTGCACCTAATGAGCTCTGCTCCAGAGGGCAGTCAGTGCCTGGAGGAAGTGGAAGGAGACAGTATGTAGGACAGCATCCACATCTGGGCACTGAGCCTCAGAGAGTTGGAGGGAAGTCTGGACTGCCCTGACCTCTGGCTCCAAACTCCACTCTCAGGGAACTCTTTGCCCCTTAACTGTTGAGTCACCTGATCCCCTGAGGGTAGAGCTCAACTGTGGGCAAAGTCTCTGGATCCAGCACTATTCTCACGCCAGAGCCACCCAGATGACGTTGCTATAGTTACATTCTCTCTTAACAGAATTGTCCACACTTAGGCCAAGATGGCAGCTGACAGTATGGAATGGCTTAAGAAGGGTCCTCAACCTCTGGGCTCCCACACAGCCCGCCCTGGCCTGCAGATCCAACAGCTGGAATCCTTCCTTTGGAACATGAGGTAGGACTATTAAGATGCAGCTGTTGCTAGAAGAGCCCCTTGGAGAAAGAGGCATCTCTAATAGGAGATGCTCCAGCATTTTCTGGGGTAACATTCAGTCATAAGTGCACCCAAAGAGCAAGGGGTTTTTCCTGCAGTGACCAAAACCATGGACCAAAGCCTCTCCCTTTTATTTCCCTCCATTCCCCTGTCCTACAGTGGGGTTCAGCACAACACATGTTAAATTGGCCAACCATGGCGCAAACTGCTTTAGGCAGTGTGTATAACACATTTGGTATCAAAGCCTAACACAAAATGATGTGAAGCTATTCATGGTCTCTATCCCATTTAGGGTGATTATTACTTTTTTTTTTT